>CAJUYI010004769.1:0-12492 GCA_910591695.1 Galerucella pusilla
AAAAAAGAAAAATTACTGTTGTAGGTGTAGTTTCAGAATAGATACCTACAACTTTCAAATGTGATAATGGAAAGGAAATGTAGGGAAAGGTGAAATTTTTTTAAAGAAAATTTCTTCCACCTATGTCTACATTCCCAAGTTTGAATATAAATCCAACACTTAGGATTTTATACTGGTACTAATGGTTGTAGTTTATTTAAATAATATTACTAAATATATCATATACACAGAGCTACAGTTCAACGATTTTGAACTACAAAATTATATCTCCTCCAAATTATTTCGGACCTCTCGCTTTTAATCCTTTTGGAATATCCCTATACAGGGTGTCTCAAAATTGACGCCCGTCCTTTCAGAATATGAATCGGGGGGCTAAAACGAATTAAAACGTAAGAATAAAAAAATTGCGTTATGTCCATGGTTAAGGAGTTATTGACAAAAAACAAAGATCTAACATTCAATGTTTACACTTTATTAAAAACAAAGTCATCGTATTTTCATTTTTTAAACGACAATTTACCACTGCCATTTCTCGATCAAGTTCCATTAGCAACTAGATTGAATTGTTGGTTCCAACATGATGGTGCTTCTGCACATTATGGTAGACAAGTGAGAATATTACTAAATCAAACATCTCCCGACTGTTGGATTGGAAGAGGTGGACCCGTACTATGGCCTCCTAGATCTCCAGAACTAAATCCATTAGATTTTTTCTTCTGGGGATTCGTGAAAGAAAAAATTTACTTTGAACCTGTTGAGAGTGCGGAAGATGTAGTAGCTCGTATTCACGCTGCTGTGACATTTATAGACGAAGACATGCTCCAGAGGGTTCGTGATTCAATGATAAATCGTGCAAATATTTGCATTGAAGTAGGAGGCGATTTGTTTGAACACCTTTTATAAATTAATTTTTTGTTTTGTAACAAATATTCGTTTTTAATAAAGCTTAAACATTGAATGTTAGATCTTTGTTTTTTGTCAATAACTCTGTAACCATGGACATAACGCAATTTTTTTATTCCTACGCTTTAATTCGTTTTAGCCCCCCGATTCACATTCTGAAAGGACGGGCGTCAATTTTGAGACACCCTGTATATAATTTCTGGGATAATACATTGTTGACCAATAATAGAATTTTATAAACCGATAACGAGATTATTGAAGAAAATATCACTTCATTTGAGTTGAAGGTCATTGTGTAGGACTATATTTAGACAGGGTAACTACCTACCTACTTATTGTAAAAGTTTTGTTTTTGTTTACTCAATTCCGCAAACAATTGGCAACGGCGTATTGTAAAATATTTTCTTGCCGTCTAGATGCATATTGCCATCTATGTATATACATTAGAAGTCACAGTTTCATGTTATGAAATTTGAGGGCGGTGTGGCAGCCTTAAGATAAGTTCCTTCGTCTTATCTATAGCGTATGTAAGATTTGGATTTGGCGTGCTAATAACAATTAATATTCTCTTCGTTTGGTTTTTTTGAAATACTCAATTTATGTTGTTTCAAATAATTCAATAAATAATTATTCCATTCTTTGTATTGATTATTCAATAATTATTGAATTGGATAAACGTGTTCGGGAATAAGTAGATTCATTTCATTTTTTAGTAACGTAAATTTAATTTTTACAAGGTGTTTCCAGCTTTCCACCTTTTGTTTCTTGTTTTAATTGCTTCGTTCGATTAAAAAGCTGGTGGCGTCCAATTTAATATTAATTGTACACCCCATCCCAGTGATAGTGTATAAAATAGTTTAATTGGTGCCGAATTCCACTCCCTGAGGTGGAGTGCTCTAGCCTGGGGCAGTTTTAAGTCACAAATTGGCGCCCAATTAAACGGTTTTTAGCTATTTGCTGAGTTGGTATGTTTAATCAATATTAAGGTTTGTTGATTTTTTTTCTAATCAGGTTTTTCAGGTATTCAATTTTGACTACTCCCCGTAACTTCTGGTTTTCATTATTCTAATTTTAGGTACTTGTCAATTATTATAGTTTCACTTTTTTGGGTTCACCTTTTTTTTTCTGTGTATTTAACTGTTGAAGTATTGATTGTTGTTTTCGACCATTACTTTTATTATTTCAGTAGAGGAAAATTAAAACAGGTTTTTTAAGTTATTTGGTCCATGATTTTTAGATTTTGTGTGAAGTTTTGAAGATCACTTTAAGTAGTTGGTTGTTTGATTATTTTTTCACAGCTTTTCAATAGCTTGAATTTTTTTTTTTTTAATAAAAACTTGGAATTCTTTTATATCTCCAAGCTTTGATATAAATTTGGCTTTAACTATTTTTTATTTCCAATAATTTGTTAAATTTTTTTGAGTTTATCATCATATTTTTCATATTAATTGATTTTTAAAATAAAATAAAGATGCAGGCAAATCATTTAAAAGTACATGAACTTTCTTATGAAATTAAAATTAGATCTGTTACTGTACCTGATACAGTTGACGAAAAACGCAAAGTTCTTGCTGGTTTATTAGCTCGTGAGAAAGCAAACCGTAGTTTTTCATTGCCGGTAAATACTTATTCGTTTCAAGAAGATCATTTTGGAATACGTAGTACTATTCAGGATTTGACTGATGTCATTAACAATTTCAGTGGTAATAAACGCGAACCCGAGTTTCAAAGAATAAATTCACGATTAATACATTTAACCAATAGAATAAATAGAATGAATATTGATTCCGATGATGAGGAACAAATAAAAAATTCTTTAGATAGGGAAGTACTTGTACTTGAAGCTGATTTAGATACAAAGACAACTCCAATTATTTCTGTAGATAGTATAGAGTCACATGGTAATCATGAACCTCTTGCATCATCATCATCTTTATCTTCTCCCACAGTACCGCATTCTCGTCATGATCCAGTGTATAAATGGAATCTTTCTTTCTCTGGAAAGAATGAATCACTCCATCTCTTTTTAGAAAAAGTCGAATTACTTAGAGTATCACGAGGTATATCTGATAATGAATTATTTCTACAGTCTTGTGAGTTATTCCGAGGCAGCGCTTTCACTTGGTATCTCAATAATCGTGTAAAATTTAGTTCTTGGTCTGATATTGTTGCAAAACTGAAAGCAGATTTTCTTCCATATAGCTATGAAACAGATTTAGAATTGGAAATTTTAAATCGAACCATGGGTGCAAATGAGCCCGTTACTGTTTATATTTCTTCTATGGTAGGTCTTTTCAATCGTCTAACGAATGTTGTGGATGAGCAGTCTCGTGTTGCAAAGATTCGTAGGAATCTTTACCTTTTTTTGTCTCTGCATTAGCATTGCATTCTCCTAATACTGTTGATGAATTAGCTGAGTTTTGTAAAAGAATTGAAGAATCTAGAGTTTGGTCTGATCGTTATCGACCACCATCTACAAATAATTCTCGTTTACTAGAACCTGATCTAGCATGTCTTTATGTTTCACATACATCTTCGTCGAACAGAAAATCTTCTGTTAACGTTTCTGCTTTAACTTCTTCCGTGTGTTGGAATTGTGGCAGATCTGGTCATAGTTTTACAAAATGTCGCTCTCCTAAGTCAATCTTTTGTTATGGTTGTGGTGCTAAAAACACTACAAAGCCCAAATGTCGTTCTTGTATTCCAAAAAACGAGGTTCGGACTGGTCCTGTAAATCTGACAACAGATTCCAGTCATGTGCAAATTACTTCAGAAGTAAAGTCAGAAAATCTAAAACAACAACCATCAACAAGTCGAAATTAATTTCATGTTTTTCACCTACTGCTACCGAATGGCAAGCTTATCTTAGTTTTGTCAAGGATTTTTTATCATCTGTTACTTCTTGTCGTTCTGAAAATCTTGACAAACAATTATGTTCACGTACCGTTTCACTTGTCAATTCTGTACAGGATGTTGAAATATTCAAGGAAAAACAAAATAGTTCTAATTTACCTGTTTTATCTGTCTTAAATAATGTATGTAAAAATAATGTCAATTCTATTTCTACCGATATTTGTCCTTTGTTTGTTAAGAAACCAAATGATAATCGTCCTTATATGATTGTCAAAATTTTAGATACTGATGTTATAGCTATGGTTGATACTGGAAGCAATTCTAGTGTTATTGGGAACCAAGGGTTTTCACTTATTAATTCTCTTCATGTACCTATCGAATATGATGCTTCAATAAGTATCACCACTGCTGATGGTGCTCCACAGCAACTTATGGGTTTTATTACTGTTCCCGTTACCGTGAATAATGTTACGAAAACAATTAAAATTTTAATTATACCTTCTATCAATCATTCTCTCATTTTGGGTATGGATTTTTTGAGTCTATGGGAGGTAGACATCAATTGTTATAATTTGTCATATTCTCTTTTGTCCTCTACTTGTGTCATTAACACAATTCAATCCGTTTCTAGTCTAACTTCTTTTGAAAAAGATGAACTAGACAAGATTATCAATTTGTTTGCTACACTTGCCCCTTCTGACCGTATTGGTCGAACTAATTTTATAGAGCACAACATCGACACTGGTAATGCAAAGCCAATTGTACAGCGTCAATATCCCTTGTCTCCGGCAATGCAAAAACTTCTTGTGACAGAAGTGGAAGAAATGCTAAATCTCAAAGTCATTCAACCTTCGAACTCCCCTTGGTGTTCACCTCTCTGGATTGTCCCTAAGAAGTCCGGAGAATGTCGTGTATGTTTTGATGGTCGGAAATTGAATAAAGTTACTGTTTAAGATTCATATCCAATGGCGCAAGTCGATATTATTCTTAGTAAACTCCGAGACGCAAAATTTCTGACGTCTATTGATTTAAAAAAGGCTTTTCTACAAATACCTTTGTCTGAATCTTCTCGCCCGAAAACAGCTTTCGCTGTATATGTTGTAGGACTTTTTGAATTCGTTACTACTCCTTATGGTTTAATCAACGCTCCCAAAACCATGGCTCGTCTAATGGACATGGTTATAGATCCTTCTCTTCGACCGTATTGTTTTTGTTATTTAGATGACATTATCATAGCTACCCCTACTTTCGAGTTACATATGGAAACTCTTAACAAATTGTATCTTAGGCTAAAAACAGCCAATCTTACTGTCAATCTTAAAAAATGTGAATTTTGTCGTGATTCCCTCAAATTTTTAGGTTTTGTTGTTGATAAAAATGGTTTACGTACAGATGACGAGAAAGTCTCTGCTATTTTAAATTATTCCGCCCCAAAAAATACAACAGAGATAAAACGTCTTATAGGTCTTATTGGTTGGTATCGTCGTTTTATTAAAGATTTTTCTTCTATTTGTTCCCCAATCACTGATCTTCTTCATGGCAGAAAGAAAGGTCAATCCATTTCTTGGACTACCGAAGCTGAAAATGCTTTTATTGAAATTAAGAAACGTCTCACTTCTAGTCCTATTCTTGCAAGCCCTGATTTTTCTAAACCTTTTATTATACAAACAGATGCTAGTGAAACTGGTCTTGGAGCAATCCTTTATCAAGATTGCGATGGTATTGAACATCCAATAGCTTATGCAAGTCGTACTTTAAATAAAACTGAAAGAAAATATAGCACAACAGAAAAAGAACTTTTAGGAGTAATTTTTGGTGTTGAAAAGTTCCGAGGTTATGTTGAAGGTACCCATTTTACCCTTGAAACAGATCACTCATCGCTGAAATATCTATCGAAACTTTCGAATCCCTCAGGTCGCTTAGCTCGTCTTTCTCTTAGGCTTTCTCAGTTTGATTTTGAAATTAAGCACAGAAAAGGAGTCACTATGGTGGTCAGTGATGCTTTATCGCGTTCTATCTCAGAAATTTCCATTATTGACGTAAATTCTTTCAAGCAAGATGCTTGGTACACTTCTATGATTCAGAAAGTCACTAAAAACCCTGATTTATATCCCACGTTTAAGGTTGACAATAATGTTCTATACAAACATGTTTTTTCGTCCAATCCAATTTCTAGTAATTTATCTAATTGGAAAATTGTTGTTCCTACCCCTAATAGAGTTGACATTTTGAAATTATTTCATGATAATGATTTGAGTGCCCATTTAGGTATATCTAAAACTTTTTATCGTATTTCCGAACTTTACTATTGGCCAAAACTTAGAAGTTCTGTATCTCGCTACATTAATAAATGTTCAGTTTGTGGTTCATGTAAAACCCAAAACTTACCTAAAGCTGGTATTATGGGTCAATATAAAGATATAAATTTTCCATGGCAATGGATTTCTGCTGATTTGATAGGTCCTTATCCCAAATCAAAATCTGGTAACAGATTTGTCTTAGTAATAACCGATTGGTTCACCAAATTTTGTCTCGTTCATCCAATGCAGCACGCAACTGCTAAGGGTATTGTAAAATTTATAGAAAACCAAGTTTTTCTTGTTTTTGGTGTTCCACAAATTTTTTCTGTTGACAATGGTACTGTTTTTACGTCCTTTCTTTTTAAGAATTTAATGTCGCAATATAAGGTGCAAAAAATATTCTATAACGCTCGTTATCATCCCCAAGCAAATCACACAGAACGAACTAACAAAACAATTGTTACAGCTTTGAGGTGTTATATTCATGAAAATTCGTCTCATAACAACTGGGATAATTCGCTACACAGAGTTGCACAAGCAATCAGAACCGCGAAACATGACGTTACGGGTTACTCCCCAGCTTTTCTAAATTTTGCTCGAAACGTTCCGTTAAGTGGAGATTTTTATGGTGCAATTTCCGAAAACGCGAATAACATAATTAACACTGGAGATAAATTGCAATTGATTAACGATGTTCAAACTCTTCCTAAACTTTTTGTAGATATTCGGAAAAAGTTAAAAAACGCATACGAAAAAAATGCAAAACATTACAATTTAAGAAAGAGAGATTTACAATTTCATGTAGGTGACAGGTTATGGAAAAAGAATTATGTTCTTTCGTCTAAATCTAATAATTTTGCAGCTAAATTTGCTCCTAAATATATACCATCTATATTTATCTGGAATTTAGGTCCTGGTATATGTCTTAATATCTCCATACGATATTTTTGTGGTTTACTATTTACCATTATCTACCATTTGCCCTTTTGTTATCTCTTGATTTTGTATCATAAGTACAGATTTATTAGTATATGTTGGACGTTGTCAATAATTCAGTAGGTGTATTATGTATGTGTTTTACTGTATCCCTCTGTTTTTGGGTTTTTGAATTGCCAAAAACATTGTTCTTCGAGAGAACAATCTTCCGTGAAGGTTTCAAATTTTCTGGATTTCTTTGCTTCATGCACCTTTACAATCCAGCATATTTTTGAACAACTATTACGCTCAAACATTTTCTGAAATCCTTGCTTTGTGCAAATTTATGATTCAGTTTATTTTGTATCATTCCCTTATCGTGTGTATATTGAGAAATTATGTTTTTTGCTTGGTAGCGCTTTGGTTCTCAATATACGTTTTATTTATTTCGATACAATCACAAATAATACATTATCTTTTTGTAAGACAACATACGAATTATTTAGTTTTACCTGCGTACTGACTGATACATACTATATATATTTCATTCTGGCAAATTTGTTTACATTAGTTGATGACAAAACTATGTTTTGAGGCACCTGTCTATTTGTGGTTTAACAAGTTTAGTTAGTGATTATTGATTAAAATATACAATTTAATAATTCTTCTGGTTTTTGTTGTTATTGTGTGCTATCGCTAAATTGTTAGCATTTGGTTCCGTCTTGGTGGGTTTCTTCCTTCCAAACTTTCCATTGGAGGAAAGGGGGGGGAAAGGCCATGCCTTGTTTAGTTTTATCTTCATTATTATGTTCCCTATCGTATTGTAAATGCACACATATATTTTTTTTTTCTGGTCACGTTAAATAATAATCTTAATCTAGTTTTACCGTGTTTATTTTCATACAATATCTTGCAATAGTATTCCCATGACGGAATTTTTGGAGGTTTTCGCTTTCCTGTTAAAAAATGCTTACCGTGAATTTTGTTTTTTTGTTAAGGCCTACATCTTTGACGGGCGTGTTGCTAGTCTTGTGACAACCTTAAGTGGAAGACAAACTTTCAGAGGTGTGTCATGGTGGGTCATGATTTCATAGACGTGTCGTATCTACGGGTCGCCGTCGTCCGGAAGGATGGATTTATGACTTGTCATGTCATCGCACTGGAGGGATGTGTTACATGGACACTGCAACACGGTGTCATAGCTGTAGAGATCCAGTCATTAATTTTTATCTCTTGGATTTTTTTTGTCCATTTCAGTTTTGGCGTTCCTAAATAACGCTGGGTTCGTAAATAACCCGAGCTTGCTCAAAAATTTATTAGTTTTTTTAACCCCTTCATTACTCCCTTAGCAAGGACTTGGTTGTCATAAGACCCATTCCTGCACTCCGGTAGTTATTAATCGATGTGGAAATTAATTGTGGGAAAAGATAACCACGACGCGATTAACATCATCTGTGAGGCTTTTCCAACACAATTGATAGCTCCTTCAATTTATAACTCCGGAATGACACGTTTTTTCTCTTATCATTTTCATTTTTTTCCTTGTTCATAATTGGTTTATTTTATTATTATTTTTTTTTTAATTTAAGTTACTAGAGATCATACTTACCCTTATCACAACAGGTGATTTTTTTTTTCTTTTTCGTTGAGAAATTAAGATTTCTCTATTTATCGTTATGATGTTTAGCATCTTGAATATTTTATTTTTGCTTAAATTTTTTTGTATTGAGATGTTTGACATTTCATGTTATAAAAGAGGCCAACGCCTTAAATAACATTTTATAGTTGCAGCTAAATATTGTGATCTCTAGACAATTTTTTTTAACCATTTATTTTGTTATAATTACGCCGTTAATAGGAATATTTCCCTATTAATTTTTTAGGATTCAATATATTTTGAATTTAGCTTATTTTTCTCTACGCTTTTGAAATAAAAAAGAGTAAATTTCAGACACACCTCAATTTTGCACTTCTTTTCTCTTTTTATTCAATAGGTAGTTTATGTTCTTCAATTTATCAATTTTCTCAAGTCATATGTAAGCACTACGTTTTGTTTCGGTGTTCACCACAGTTTTTTTGTTTTTTGCTTTCCATTCTTCGTAAACTGTTAGGTTAAATAAAAAAAGTAATTCTTGGAATTATTTTTTTTTCTCCCGAGGAGAGGGGATGTAACATGCTGTTCAGCTGTTACGTTTTTCGTCTAAAAAATTATTTCATTTAGTGAATTTTTTGGCTCATTAGTCACTTCCTCCCAAATTTCTACTAAATTTCTAATCATGCCGTTTCATTGTCGCATTAGCCACTCCGAAATAAAACATTAATTTTTATCAAATTCCCCTTCCATTTCTGTCTGTTGATGTTCGAAATTTCAATTTTCGAGTGGACTCTTTTTTTTCCTCTAACTGCCACAGAAGGCAACAGTTCCTAATTATATTTTATTTTCAATTTGTGGTGAACAATTTTCTATTGTCTGGTTGCTCTGCAGCCGGCAAGTTTACGGCAAGTTAAACTTCAAGGCAACTTCAAGGCAAGTTCCATTCTCAAGAAGACAAGTTCTATTCCCGGCAAATTCCCGGCAAGCCACCTTTGTTCCCGATCCGTGCGAGAGAAGAAATCACCGCCACTGCCGCCATCGCACTAGGAGCTGCAAACATCCTCAGCCCTTTAAGATAAGTTCCTTCGTCTTATCTATAGCGTGTGTAAGATTTGGATTTGGCGTGCTAATAACAATTAATATTCTCTTCGTTCGGTTTTTTTGAAATACTCAATTTATGTTGTTTCAAATAATTCAATAAATAATTATTCCATTCTTTGTATTGATTATTCAATAATTATTGAATTGGATAAACGTGTTCGGGAATAAGTAGATTCATTTTATTTTTTAGTAACGTAAATTTAATTTTTACAAGGTGTTTCCAGCTTTCCACCTTTTGTTTCTTGTTTTAATTGCTTCGTTCGATTAAAAAGCTGGTGGCGTCTAATTTAATATTAATTGTACACCCCATCCCAGTGATAGTGTATAAAATAGTTTAATTGGTGCCGAATTCCACTCCCTGAGGTGGAGTGCTCTAGCCTGGGGCAGTTTTAAGTCACAAGACACTTAACTATACAGAATTATGTATCTCCAAGATTAACATTTATTAGGGTTAATTCTATAAGAAGTGGTTAAAAATTAACGGTACGCCGTTGAATTTGACAAAGTTTACGCTATTATAAATGTTTTAATCTATACATAGTCAAGATTATGATTCAAATTTTAACATGTATGGTATCCAATAAAGAGTTTTCCGTTAATACTTTAAAACTTAATAAGCATATAGACTAGCAGAAATGGGTTAGAAGATTATCTTATTTTTAACTGTGCGTTAAAATTTAACATTTGCTTACAGAATTACACCTATTTAGGACAAAATTGGGGTCTATTGAAGTTATCCACGAATTTTTCGCTTCGTCCTTGAAATGGCCGGCTGTTTAAGTCGATGTGAATAATCCTATTTTGCTGAATAATTCTGACAAGCAAATAGATAGTTGCGTAAAATTTTACATAGGTTACTTTTCCAACTCCCTCATATTTTCGATTCCGAAGTTTAAAAATATTTTATTTTTTGAATGTAATAAATTAATAATACATTTTGATGAACGCTACCACTGTTTATAAAGAACGTACGTTCCGATGTCCTCGTTGAAAATTTGGATCATCTATAATAAGTGTTCCAATTTTTTTGCTTAATTCTTAAGAATGTCGTTTGGCAAAAACCCAAAAACTAGTGTTAACCTATCACACTGTTAAACTAGTAAAACCTGATAATTCACAGTTTATTGTCACCAAGTTTTAAATGTGTACGAGTACAAAATTTTCGAATATATATATTTTCTTTTATTGTTTCAATACCGATTGCCAAAGAAAATAGTTATAAATGTAGAAACTGCTACAGCTTTCCTAATTTCTCACATGCTCGCAGTTATTGGATCGATTGGATGACATAATCAAGTGGAAGAAAAATCCCTACATGACAAAAAATCAATGTTTTATCAAAACAATGTACCGATCCATAAGTCGATGAAAAACGATGATGGAATTGAACGATTCACAATTGGAATTGCTTCCACACCAACGATATTTGGACAGTCACAAGACCAATGACACAATTCACAGTGAAATATTTTATTATTTCGATTACTTGGTATAAGACCAAGAGCCGCACTTCTCAGAACACAACAAGCAAAAGCTGATGAACTAGATAAAGAAGGTTTATCAACTATATTGTTACTACATCTGTCATCCGAGGATGTATACGGGACTGGGTCAAACAAAAACAAAGAGAGAGGTAGAATGAAGTCCCTCTCATGCATTTATTAAAAACGGTTTGAGCACAGGATGAGTAGGAATCAAATCCAAACAATAACGGGCCTCCTCACTGGTCAAAGACCAATGAGAGGACAACTGTACAAAAAGCTGTTACGGAGACCTTTCCTGAATTCAATGTGGTAAACAGACAGAAACAGCCAAATATATACTGTCAGAACGCGAGGCATTAGAACAGCCAGCCCATGTAGAATCTGTACAGACTGGTACTGCAGAGGACTAGAGCTACGGAGATGGTGTTGTAAAGCTTAACTCTGAATAGCAAGAAACTAAAACTCCAAGAGGAGATAGGACCAGATGCGGCACCAATTTCCAAAAATTAATATAACCCCAAATATTTTCAACATTAATAACGTATTCACGTAAAAAATATGTAGTATTTATTGGGAATATGTCGAAATATCTACATTCGGAGTAAAAAAAATGATGACGACATATTACGCATGCGAATTTAAAAAAACGTGACTGCGATGTCTACCTAGCGCTAGCGTCCTGCTTATCAATACTGGCAGGTGACATGAAATGTTATCTTGTTTACTAAACCTAACTGCACACGTCTTAGGTTTTGAAAAGTGTATTCGTGACAATCGAACAGATATCTGTGATAGACCGGGAAAACCACTTTAGAATAAATATTCGATTTTCGATTAAAAATATCTAAATCTACTGTAATTGCAAATTGGAAAATGTGTACATCAGTTATACACCTCAAAATAGTAAGAAAAACATTTCAACGGAAAAATTATAAAATATAAAATATGCAGCTTTAACTTTACCCAACCCTTTCAATTTAGTGAACCCTTTACTAAATATTAACACGGACAGTCCTTACAACACCACTTCTCGTCCAATAACGAAACCCGTCAGAAAAACGCTTGCTTCAATTTTATTATAAATAATAGGTTTGTTCCAGCTAAGCGAAATGATGCGTACATGAACGTCACGATCATGCAAATAATAAAATTTCTGTTCCAACAAGTTCCGACAATTCCACGGACTGATAAAAATGCGTTCCAACAAAAACTGGACACGTTCATGAACGTGTCGTCGAACGATCATTTTCATCAGAGCTCTGGATGTAGAACCGTTCGTCCAAACTGTCAGTTGATGTAAAGGCGGCGCCAGACATGCGGCATTCGGCGAATACCGAGCGAC
>CAJUYI010004770.1:0-17463 GCA_910591695.1 Galerucella pusilla
GCGAATAAGATTATAAATGCCTGTGCTGTTCTTCATAACATTTGTATGAACATGTGTGTATGAAAGAAGAAACATATTCAAAAAAGAGTCATAAAATCAGTTTTATAAGTTACGCCAAACTGAGACTTTTTTTCTGAATCGTAATTCCCTGAGGATGTAAATAAAAATTTACAAAAGATTGGAATTCAAAAGAGTATACTTTTTCCTAATTGCTACATACCCAATTATATTAGTCCAGGAGCTAGTGAACCCTGGGAGTAACGGTCTCCCTGTCAGGTGAGAAATTTGAATACTTACGATTTATGGCACTCTAAGAGCAATAGACTGACCTGGCAGGCGTCAGCCCTGCACGTCATCAGCCCCTTTATTTTTTAGACTGTTAAGTAAATTGAGTTTCAAAACTTGTTTCTGTAAATTTGAAAATTTAATAGGATAAAGTTTATTTATTGTACATCTTAAAAAAAATTGACAGGCGTTTACAATAAGCAGAAGTATATGACAGGTCAATGAGAAAACGCACAGTTGATGAGGTAAAATAAACTTTATCCTGTATACTTAAAATTTTTACGTTTTCAAGTAAACGTCTCAGAGTAAATATGTACAATGCCAGGCGGTTTTGAACAGCATAAGACCTTA
The DNA here is from genome assembly GCA_910591695.1 of Galerucella pusilla. Taxonomy (NCBI): domain Eukaryota; kingdom Metazoa; phylum Arthropoda; class Insecta; order Coleoptera; family Chrysomelidae; genus Galerucella; species Galerucella pusilla. The sequence goes on from CAJUYI010004770.1 coordinate 637, forward strand.
GCAGGCGAGGGGACAGCTGCCAAGGGCGTGCGAGTGAGAGGTGTTGCGTGAATGCCTATAGTGCGAGCGAGACCGTTTATCTAATACGAAGGGACGTATACCTGCTCTAGAGCAACAATGTACAGAGAAGAATTTCGTCAGTTGTGCCAACGATTTTTACTTGTGTGGATGCTTTAGCTATAACATTTCTTATGTTGAGTGATTTCGAATTTTTGAAAAATCATATTTTATATTATTATCAATTGTGCAGTGATATTGTGTATTGTTGTACTTCATATTAACATTTCAGTAAATAGTGTGCAAGATGGAATTTGAACACGTGGTTTGTGTGATTTGTAACGAAGACACTGATGAAAAATTGTACGATTTACAGAGACTACGTTGAATAAAAGTAAATCAATAATGAAAATAAGAAAAGACAATAATTTAAAATTTAAAGATATTTCTTTGCCAAAGGAAATTAACGCAAATCCTGGTTACCATGTGAAATGTTATAAAAACTTCCTTACCGTGATGAAAAAATATCGCACGAGTGAATCATCAACTTCTTCAAATCTACCAGCATCATCATCAGGTATTTTTTATGAACTTCTATATTCTTTACTAGGCTTTATTCCTTAATTGTTACTATATTTTTGATTTAATAAAGTGGTACAAATTTTATCATTATTAAATATATATAAAATGGGAATTATTCATAATAATGGTACTGTAACAATAATTATATTAATAAGCAAATCAATATTTATTAATTATTATTGACGGAAATAAAAATAATTACATAAAAATAAAAAATAATTTTTAATTATTAAATATAAATATCTCAATGGTTTTTTTTATAGAAATTTTTATAGAATTGACAAACGTAGAAACAGTGACAGTAACCCCTCCAATAGCTACTGAAGAAAGCGGAGCATCAACATCTGCTGAAGTGCCCGTTACTAAAAGTAGCCATGCTTGTCAAAATAAATATAAACGAGTGAAAGGGCGATACCAACCTCTTCACTCGTCAAAAAGAGCAAGTTTGATGCAAGTTCTGAAAGAATTCGATGGAAATAATGAATTTTATGAAAAAGTTAGCGCAGATTCGAGCCCATTGATTTTTTATCATAATAGCTGTCGAACAATTGCCATATATACTTTACAAGAACAAGCGAAGACAAAATCACCACCGAAGAAGACTTGGAAATATTTTCACAAACTGGCTTTTGATGAAATGCAGATTTGTATCAGCGAGGAAATAATAAATAAAAAAATTTTTGCAGTTTTTGTGAATAATTTTAAAATAATGTGCAATTAGATGTGATATTGGATTATCTTTCCTAAATATAATGGAAGTTTAGTAAAAATATTATTATATTTCTGTTATTTTATTCTATTAATGTGGTGTGGTTCGTTTTATGTTTTACCAAGAAAAATATATTTTTGCCACGGCTTCTCCGTCAGAGAATCGACTACTTACCTCAAGGTCGTGTTCCAGGGTTCGTAGAGATAAATGTTCGTAGATAGAGTTTCAATCGTGAAATGAAATATATGAGTATACTCTGATTCTGTTTTAATATAATAATAGATATTTTAAACCACAAGAAAATTTCTACGGCTATCAAGAACTCGTTTGATTAGTATGAACGACAAAATAAAATCATAACGTAAATATGCAATATTTTTGCTACCAATACTTGCAGCTCACCAAATATAAATGCGAAACACAGTTTCCGATTTAACCGACTAAATAGCTGATCGGCTCTTCCGGCTGGAATCTAATCTATTTAAATAATATGAATGTATCAACGATGTGGCGGAAACTGAATAAAACGATTTACGTTAAATACCTTACGAGTATTAGTAAAAATTTGATATCAAATTCTTTGGTAAGTATAAAGTTCTATGCTAAATAATACAACCTATAAATAACTCTCATCTCTGCACTTCAGATCACTTTGAATATGATGCAAAATCCTAACCTTTTATAATACTAGTTCAGAAATAATATATTATTGTTACGCGAGCTGCTGCATTAATGTGCTCAATAAGTGCCCCCAGTGAAATTCCCATATGAGACGACTATGGCTCCTCCGCCGTATTTTCAAGAATGATCTGGAACATCTAGAAAAACCCGGCGCATCCGCCAAAACTTCGAGTTCTAGAGGTTTATAGAAAAACATACGTGCGAGTATAAATAGGCGACGAGCATCGCAGCGGGGTCAGTTAGTGTCGATACTGAAAGAAAGCAATCGCGCCTCGATAAAGTGTTTATTAAGTGACTCTCATATAAATTATAGTTAGTGTGTTTAGTGTGACATATAAATTATTAAATAAGGACTGTATTTGAATATAAATCTGTAAATATAAATTAATTGTAAATATAAATTAGAATAAACGTTACATTATAATTTTTTTTAGGGTTTGGATATCAAATTAATCTATGTGATTAATATGTCTTGTACAAATATGCACAATGTAAATAATATTTGATTAAGTGGTTTTCTCACCGATTCAGAAAATTCGAAGTTTGGTTTGTGGTAAATTATTATCCACAACTCGTCTCAACTTTCGACGATCTCGAAGATTTATCTCCCCACTTACAGGAGCTCTCGTTCTCTTGTCTGTAGCACCTTGCTAGTTGTATTCCCTGGTTTATTTTCCCAGAAAAAAAAAAAATTTTTGGATAAAAATTCTCTATGACCTTTTTTTGCATCACCCGTCAACAACCTCTTTAGTTTCCTCTTAGCAACCCGTCTTGAAAAACATTCTCTACTTCATTCCACAATGTCGTACCAACATCCCCTTTTTTATCAATCAGGTAAGTACTTATTTATTTCATTTTGACACTTCAAAACAAATTTGTTATTCACAATATCATTAATTAATATTTATAACATAAAACGAAATCAGAGTATCTTTATAACTTATGCCAAACATTATTAAAAATCTTATATTTTAAATTCAACCAAATCACAAAAGTGATATACAAACATTATATTTCGATTGGGTATATTTTGGACAGTATACTTCAAATAATAATTGTTATTATGAATCTACCTTTTCACATTTAATGCCAACATCTATTATTATATAAATTTTACATACAGGTTGTGTCAGAATTGTTCATTGTTAATTATAAACTTTATTTTTATAAGTTGTTCCTAATTTGTTTAAAATTGTGACATCTTGAATTTCTAGACAAATTGTGAAATTTACATTCCAACAATCCAAACTAACCAATTTAAATATCCCACCTTCAAAAATTAGTTCCAACAACCCTTCCTGGTGCGCTTCGATCAACGTGATGCCAACTGTTACTACAGGGTCGACAACTCTCATATTATATTTCACTATGTGTGCCATCTTGTGTTTAATAGTGTAATAACGGTTAATGCAGGTTGTCTAGGTAAGGTTAGGTTATGCCACCACCGATAAAGTCGGTATGCGACCGGGGGGAAAAAAGAAGATGGGAGAAAAAGAAAACACAGCAATACTGGTGGAATGACGACCTGGAGACTCAAAGAGCGGAATGCAATCGTCTGAGAAGGTGCTACACAAGGAAGCGAGATGAGGATGGGAGGGTGCGTTAAGTCTATAGTCAGCAAAAATAGTTAAATGGAAGGAACTGTGTGAGGAGTTGGGGGAGGACGTATGGGGACAAGGTTATGCAATTGCAATGAGAGCAATTAAGCGTGGTGGAATTCCATACAAAATTACGCGAGACAAGACAGAGGAGGTGGTTGCGTCGCTGTTTTCGCGAAGAAGCATGGAAGACGAAAATGTAGGGGAAGTCGCCATAGAAGAACTACTAGAAGCAAGCGGTAGACTCAAGAGGGGCAAGGCACCCGGATCAGATGGAATTCCTGTCGATTGCGCACAACTGGTGGCCAAGGAGGCGCCAGACTACTTTATTCGTTTGTATAATGGACTTATGAGAGCAAATTATTTCCCGCTACCCTGGAAGCAGGCGAAACTTGTCCTAATCCCGAAAGCAGGAAAACCGTGGGGCGAAGAGGAATCTTACTGGCCGTGTTGCCTGATCAATTTCTTTGATAAATTGTACGAGCACTTGATAAAGGGCAGGTTGCTGAGGAAAATAGAAGATAGAGCGGGTTCGCGAAAAATCAATTTGGTTTCAGGTAGGGTAAATCCAATATAATGGCTGTAGAGGGAGTCACAAAAATCGCAAGACAAGTTTTTTTGTCGGGAAGAAGGGAGAGATGATGTGTGGTGGCCACCTTGGATGTTAAAAATGCATTTAATACAGTACCTATTGAAGGTATAATACAGGGTCTTGAGAGAAAAGAAGTCAGCCAATACCTATTGAATATCGTCAAGAGATACTTTTGCGGTCGCAAAATTTCATTAGGGGAAGGGGACTTCTATAATGCGACGGCGGGGATCCCACAATGATCGGTGCTGGGGCCGACATTATGAAATGTCTTCTACGACGATTTGCTGAAAATAAGGATACCGGAAGGCATCAAGATGATTGGATATGCGGACGACGTTGCTTTGGTGGCCACTGCGGAATTATCGGTGGAGCTAGAGATAAATCTGAGCAATGCTATGTGGCAGGTGAGATGCTGGCTGCGGAAATGGGGCATGGAGCTCGCCACACAAAAGACTGAGATAACAGTACTGGTTGGGTATAGAGGGAGAATCAGGCTCGTGCTGGGAGATAAGCAAATTTTACCGAAGGCGGATCTAAAATATCTGGGAATCTGCCTCCAGGATGGAGGGAGCCACAGGAAACATGTACCGGAGATCATTGAAAAGGCGACGGAAAAGGTGACAGCTCTGGGAAAGATACTTCCGAATATTGGGGGTCCAATGGCTGAAAAGAGGAGACTACTCTTGGGGGTGGTACAATCTACTATTTTTTATGGTGCCCCTATCTGGGGGGAGATGGTTGAAATTGGTAAGTATAGAGATATGCTGAAATCTTTACAGAGAAGAATGTTACCTGAACTGGCCCTCTGTAACAAAATAGCGATAAAGATTCCCTTCTCTTTGCTATTTCGTACTCTGTAACTGAGTTCGATAGTTTCCGTGCCTAGCTGGACACAACTGAATATGCGATAGCGAAGCGAATGATAGCGACAACTTCAACATTAATAGACATATCGTTCTGTCTTATTCTACTCAATGTGTAAGATTTTTTATCTCTTTTCGATTGAAAAAAAATATAAGAGGTTATGTTTTTGTTATTAATTTCAATTTTGTGGAGTTGGTTGCGTACCTGAAAAAAAACTATAAGAAAGGTAAGCATTTAATTTTGGAATCTTTAGAACTAAGTTTTTTGGCTGTTGGGTTGCTATCAAAATGTTTTGGGTTAATTGCAAAGTAAACTATGCGACCTATCTACCTCTACCAATTTCAATAGATAGCACAATTATTAATTAAAAACTGATAATTATGTTTAAATACTGGTATTGTAGTGATATTATTTTATAAATTATAGAAACATGTCGTCACGAGCCCCAAAAACAAATCAAAATCAATGGGTGGTACTTGTTGACTTTTTATTGGAACAACCTGAAATGGTTTGTTGGATTGGATGCGAGGCAAAATTATAAAAGTTTGTGAGACCAAGCAGCAACTCAATTGAATAGTATGGGTTTTGGCACAAAAAGTACTGACAAATGGATAGAGGTGGGTTTAATAACAATTTTTCAGTATTCATAGTTTCTAACCAGCTTTCTCACGTATTTATAGGCTTTCAGCAAGTGGAAAAGCAAGGTCAAAGTAAAGGCTTAAAATATCAGGCTCAATATGAATAGAACAGGAGGTGGGGGACCATTACCACATTTATTACCTGTTGAAGAAAAGCTATTGGATGGACTGTAGTAGAAGGAGATAATACTACTGAATTAGGTTTTGTAAGCATTTTATTACTCACAATTTTACATTTTTATTGATATTCATTTAATGGAAATATACTTTGTTTAGAAAGAAAATAATACAGTTCATGAGCAACCATTTGAAGTTCCTTCTTGTCAACCATTACCTGAGCTTGTTAATATAAAGAAGACCCAAAATATATCAAGTTTTCTTATTCCTACCATGCCCTTATCATCAACTACAATATCAGTGGAAGACGAAAATAAAAACACTACTGTAGACATCTCTATCACTCCTTCCACATCATCAGGAACAATGGTTATAGAAACAGAACCAATTTCTCTTGAAGAAGGAAATAAAAAACGAGAATTATTAACAAAAAGTGAACTTGGGAATAAAATTAAAGCAAAAAGAGTATCTAATAGAAAAGGTGATGAGATAACCTAAAAATGCACCAAGAAAATATGGTTTAAGGGAAAATTAGTGCAAATATTTCAAGAGTAGCAGAAGCAATTCTTCAAAAAGTTAACGTTTGTTCACAGTGGTGCTCATCGACATCATAGGAATTTTAAAGTTCTTTTACTCAACTAGTTTGTGATTTTGAGATGACTATTTATATAAGAATTGAAGGGGTCAGAGGCAAAGTGCCTAAGTGACATTTTCGGTACAGATTCGTATTCTCAGTGTTCGGTTCTGTTTGGTGTAAAAATTGTCCAAGTAAAAATTGTAAGGTGGCGCCATCTTTTACTGGCCAGAAAAAGTTGTATAACTAAGATGCATATTTTATTTGGTGGTAAAAACGCCTAAGCAGCACTTAGGTTATTTTGCTGCCAAATGCTTATGGATAAATAAACTAGACATTCAGATAGGTTATTTTAGTAGGAATTTCGTTAGAACCACGTGCAAATCGTGCTCTTTTGTTTTTAAAAATATAAGCGCAGTAAAGTTTTGTTTTATGTATTGAAGTGTTAGAGTATGAATGAAACATGTCCTCTACATTAGGTAGGTGCCAATTTAACCAAAGAGGAGCTTAATTTTACATTAATAAAAAATGTTTTTGTTTCTTAAGGTTATGTTTTTGAAAAATAGAATATATTGATAACGCGTTATTTTAGAGTCAGAGGCTGATCCGTACGCAACAGACAGTGGAACAGAGTACTTGCCGAGCGAAAGTGACTCCGAGGATTCAGTGCAAGAGGGAAATGTTCGTAGTGAAAGTGACTTCGAGAATTCAGTGCAAGAAAATGTTCACGGTAAGAATTTCATTGAAAAGTGTTAAAAACAAAAACTGTGAGGTATATTATTTTTAGTTACACCGAAGAGGGCTCGAAAAAGACAACGAGATGAAAAAAAATGGACAAGAAATTATGTAAAAGAAAAAAGACTTAAAGGTGAAGAGTATACCAGTAGGGGAAAAGTTAGAAGGAAGAAAAATGTACAAGAATTTAATCATAGATGTCGATGCGAATGTTCGAAATTTACAGAGGATGACAGAAAGCGATTATTTTGTAAATTATACAGTTCATCTACCTATGACTTACAGACAAATTTCTTAGCATCACAAGTTCGGAAGACAGCTCCAAAAAGGGGTATGGCTGACGGAAAAAAGAAATACAGCACCGAGATTAGGCTACTTGGCCGATGCGTACCTCTCTTTATCTTTTTTTTACATTATTATTTTGAAAAGTATAATGCTCAATAAAACTATAAATCTATAAGTTCATCACGATAAACTACATTGGTAGGTTCGATATGAAAGCAGTTATATTGCGGCTGTGGTTAAACTTAGGGTTGACATGTCTGGTTTGTGAAAATTGTGGAAAACTGGCAATATCCTACTTAAATCTAGTAAATACTCAGGCAGGCTCCAATTGAATTGTATAAAGATAGGGAGAGTATGCAGTAGAGTAGATTATACATGTCCATACAACACAGAAATTTATTTTTTAGGACTGGTTTGGATTGGCCAAGAGCGGCAACATCAGTGTTGATTCAGCTGTATGAGCAACACTCATGTTTGCATTCAACAACTTCAGCTGAATATAATGATCGGAATAAAAGACAAAGGGCTCTTGAGCAGTGGCGGATTTGCCATAAGGCCCAGTAGGCCCGGGCCTAGGGCGGCCAGATACGAAGGGCGGCAATCGTGCCAAAAAAACTCAGTGATGATAACAAGAAATAACTCAAATGCAAAGTATCTCAAAATATTTTAGAGGCTCGCGTACCGTACGTATGATTATAATCTTCCTAAATCACTATTTTTGAGTATTAAAGTATAAATACTTTCGTACATCGTGCTTAAAAAATAGTTCGTACGTTTAGTTTAATATTAGTGATCTAGGAAGAATACCTATCCTATTGTTATTACAAAAACAACTCAGCGGTGTCGCGCGAACATTCTAGAAAGCTCTACACGACGCTCGAATGCGTGCGCGCGCCGCCCCGCAGGAAGGATCTAGAAACGGTGCAAGCGCGACGGAAATACGCGCGACGTGAGAGTGAGCAAGACAGCGCGCGGCATGCATACACGCGCGCGTTCTGGAAACTGCCCGACTATTCTAGTATAACGTTGCACCGGTATATATAAGCTACGGGTTTGGACGGTGGGACAGTTCAGTTTAGTGAGCGATTGAGTGCGATACTGCTTAAGTTGAATATGGACGGAAAGAAAAGGGTAAGGTTAAGTGGGGCAGAGTATCGCAAGAGAGCTAAAGAAAAAGATGATAAGCAAAAAGATACGATTAAAAAAACACGGAAATTAGACGATTTCTTTGGAAAACTTGATGTTCCAAGTAGTAGTGGCGCTCCGTCAACTGATGATTCTGCAGTGTCTTCAAGTGAAAATACTTTGATCGATGTGGCAAGCATATCGAAAGAACAAGCCGAAGATGTCCCTCTAGTACCAGGAGTGGCAGGAGTAGGAGGGCAGCCCAATCCTACGGACCAGGAGCTCTACGAAATCAGCGACGATCCAGCTAAATGGACAATCGACGAGTTCACGCGTGATCACATTTGTAAGAACGGAGCCAATCAAAACATCCAAAATGATTTTCCTAAAAGTGAGCGCATTTACAAAGATAAAGCGCGACAGTTGTCGAGACATTTATTCGAACGTCAGCTTCTGAACGGTGAAAAAGTTCCGCGAAAGTGGCTAATTTATTCCAAAAGTACTGGATGTGTTTTTTGTGGTCCTTGTCTGCTTTTTAATAGCGGGGAGAGTCAGTTCGACAAAAAAGAAGGTTTCAATGACTGGAAAAATTCATATCATCGAGTGTCAACTCATGAGAATTCGCCTACTCACAAATTATCTGTTCTGCATATGAAAGAACGAAGCAACGTGCTAGGTCGCATTGACCGCGCATTAACAATGCAATTAGATGAAGAAATAAATTACTGGAGAAACATTCTGAAAAGAGTAGTTGCATGCGTAAAAGCGCTTGCGTCACGTGGTTTGCCTTTCAGAGGACACGAAGAAAAATTTGGATCAATCCACAATGGAAATTATTTGATGTCCTTAGAGCTTATCGCTGAGTTCGATCCGTTCGACTTATGGGAAACAAAGTTTTGGAAACAATTGTTATGGAAATATTAACCGCAAAATATTTTTCTCTGATTATTGACTCGACACCGGATATATCTCACGTAGACCAGCTCACTTATGTTATCAGATATGTCCTGCCTAATGGGTCACCTGTAGAACGGTTCCTCAAGTTTATTCCAAACACAGGCCACAAATCACAACAAATGGCAGATGCTGTTACCTCAACTTTAACTGAATTGGGAATTGACATTTCAAACTGCCGCGGGCAATCATATGACAATGCAGCTAACATGTCAGGCATATACAACGGCCTGCAAGCTAAAATAAAGGAAATTTCACCCCTTGCCGACTATGTTCCCTGTTCAGCACACTCGCTTAATTTAGTAGGTGAATGTGCTGCTGAAAGCAGCCAAGAGGCTTGTTCGTTCTTTTTTCTACTCCAAAAGTTATACAATTTCTTTGCAGCGTCAACTCAGCGTTGGGAACTCCTTCAAACCCATTTCACCGTCAAAAGTCTATCAACGACTCGTTGGTCAGCTCGTGCAGACGCATGCAAAAGTTTACGCGAATCCTGGAATGAAATCCATAAAGCGCTAGTCACCATCGAAAATGACACACAACAGAAGAGAACCGTTATATGCGAAGCAAGAGGTATTCGTTTGAAACTGGAACGTTTTGAAACGGCTCTCATGGCTGTTTTTTGGGGATGTTTACTAGATCGCATTAACGCCACAAGTAAAAAACTTCAGAGTGTGGAAATTGACATTATTATTGTTATAGAACTGTACGAGGCTTTAATACATTTTGTTGGCGAAACAAGAGAGAATTTCGATGAATTCCAAAAAAAGCGAATAAACTGTCCTTCGTACAGGAATATGAAAAAGATTTTCGACGCAATCGAAAGCGTAAGCTGCTTCCTGGCGAGACTAATACAGGTGAAGAGATGCAACAAAGTGGCCGTGAACATTTTAGAATACATACTTTTTTGGTAGTAATTGATACATTGTCAGAAGAACTGAAAAGACGCCGGGATGCTTATAAATTACTCTACAATAAATTCCACTTTATTACCAACCTGAAGAATCTAAGCATCTCAGAAGTCGAAGATAAGGCCAAAGCATTGCAAATGATTTATTCTACTGACTTAGAAGACAATTTTACAGAAGAATGTCTTCATTTTCGTTCCCACTGCAGCATAAAAAATGAGGAGCAAAAGAGTGCAGTCAGTTTGTTGAAATGGTTAGGAACCGAAGGTCTTCAAACCATTTATCCAAACGTGGATATTGGTCTTCGTATGTGTGTGTGTACACCGGCCAGTAACTGTACAGCAGAAAGATCGTTTTCTTGTTTGCGCAGAGTTAAAAACTATTTACGCACTACAATGACGGAGCAGAGGCTAAACGATCTTGCTTTGCTTAACATAGAAGCTGATTTTTTAAGGAAATTGGATTGCGAAGATTTAATTAATAATTTTGCTGCGCTTAAGTGCAGACGACGAGTTTTGTAACACATTGTAAAACCTTTATTTTATTAAAAAGGAAACCTAAAACCATTTTAAATGTTTTATTCAAATTTCCAATCATCCCTGGCCTCGGAAAATATTATAAACTAGCTTTATAAGCTAGCTTTTAGTTAACAATTTTCTGAATCAAATAAAAGTGGCAATAAAGTAAATTCATGAATTATGTATCTAGTCTCTAATGATCGGTGCTGAGAAAAGGGCGGCACATGGCCTGGGGCTTAGAGCGGCTAGGACTGCAAATCCGCCACTGCTCTTGAGTCCATTGCTAGTGAGTTCAATGAAAAAACCTGACTAATGTCACCGTGGATGACATAAAAAAACAATTCACGGTCTTAGGACCCAGTTCCTTGCAGAACTGCAAAAAATTAGGAAAAGTGAGACGTCAGTTACATCCACCGACACCATTTATTCACCGAAATTGTGGTGTTTTGAAGAGCTGTTGTTTCTTCAACAAGGGACACACATAGCCTTAAAAGGAAGATCAAATCTCACAATTGAGAATAAGAAAATGGAAGAAATTCCAGAAAGTGTAAGTATATACTAGCTTTAATAGTCATCAATAAGTATTTAGAACTTTCAATGTCTTTGTTTTTTACTTATTTAATAAAGTTTATATTGATTTATATGTATGTATGCATCAGCACAAAATTTGTAAAATAATTAAAATTAAAGATGATGAAAGTTTGGAACACTTTTTCTTTTGTGAATCACAAGTGTTGTCCACCACCTTCGAGCAACAGCTTAATAATTATAAAGGCCAAGTTAGAAGAAAGCCAGCTGTGTCATTGTTTAGAGAATGGTTTCATATGAAAATTTCTCCAAACAATGGTACAGCTGGTCTTCTTCAACACTTTTCACTTGAAAAAAGCTCTGTAGCTTGGCTTGATATTCTAAAAATCGACATAGCTGAAATAATTTTTTTCTTATTATCGCAGCTTCCTGACTCTGAAGTAATTTTTGATGGGGATGTCACTCAGCTGAGTGACGCAGAAATTCTCCCAAGTTGGGATGAAACTGATTGGAGAACCCCATCACTAGAGGGTTCCAGTAGAGACCCATGCCGAGAAGAAACCAGAACACCATCTCGAGAGGGCTCAAATACCCCATACCCCATCTCAGAAGGGGTCAAAAACATTGAAAAGAAAGAGGGGTGCTAAAGTTGGTGATTCAAACGAAATTGAGCAACAAGTAAGCAGTCTGTTGACCTCTGCTGTGACAACACTACAAAATATTAACAAAATTGAGAAAGAAGTCCAGCCTCAACCAAAAAAGCATCACCTTTTTGCAGAGTGAGTTTCTAAGATAACTAACGAAATAGAGGGTCTCCCTGCTCTTCTTACCTACTATTTTTTAATCTGGTGTTGTCACTGACTGGTTAGTCCAATTGGCTGACCTCACAAAAAATAAAAATTCAAATATAAGAATAGCAGAGGGATAGTGGGTAGATCTAACAAATTAAAATTGTCAGTGGCTTAGATATGGAAACTTCAAAGAGATTATTTGGCTAAGAATACTTTATTTTCAGATTTATCGCTGAAGACATGGAGGTTTTGGAAGATGAAGAGATAGTAGACGAGTTGAAAAACAAGTTTATTAATATGTTATATGCATCAAAAATACTGCGAAGGGAAAAAATACATAACGAGGGCGTCAACGCAGGACCTCGTAACTAACATTTTTTGTCAAAATACGTGTATAGTTGATTCCGTTAAAGACATTGTGCCTCCATCTATACGACGGATAAACAGTTATTTATGACACTCCCATTTCCCGCTATTTGAAGAAAACAGTACCTCGTAACTGTCCAGTCTGTTAAGATAAGTTGGTGGTGCTCTGTTGTCTTCACAGATCGTGCTATATTTATACAAAGTAAGTAAAAGAAAAGATTCTCAGCTTTATAATTACAATCGTCTTGATATTCCACTGGTTGGTCTTCATTTTCCTCAAAAATTTATGTTTCAATCAGCCAATATTATCTTTTTATTTACAGTTAGGAGTTACGTGGTACTGCGACGACAAAGTATTCAAAGTTAGAAGTTACTGCGATGTGCTCCCGAGGATAAAAATTAATGAGAATGGGTAAAGCCCAACATGAACAATAAGAAAACAAAGAAAAATTTGCTGGTTTGGGTAGCCAAAATGTGTCTCATGTTTCCGAAAAAAATGATATTTTTAATGAAACGTTTAGTCATGAAGATTTCTCTGAGATGATTAATAATGCCGAATTTATTTTTGAAGAGGGGCATTTTTGTTCACAAGAAGAAATGGTTCATAATGATGCTGACAAAAAAGGTCCAGAAGGATCTAGAAATAATAATGAGGAAATAAAAATAAACAATGAGGAGAAGAACAAAGATTTTGAAATAATCGAAGAAAAAATGGTTTCAAATCAACAACAACTAGAGAACCATAATAATGACGTTAAAAAGACAGATCAAGAAGGACTTAGCAATAATGAGGAAATGATGCGGACCATGACTTTCAAATATTGGAAGAAGAAATTATAGTTGAAAATTCAAGTAAAAAAAAGAAAAATTGGAGTAAATAAAAGGAACTTAAATAAAAAATTGAGAATGTGTGGGAAAGCTTATTTAGGATTTAGTAAACCCAGAAACCAAAAAAAAAAACCTTTCATGACAAAGATAGAGAGGAGAGAAAAATTAAACAACGATGTTGTTGTAAGAGTAAAGTCGAAAAACCAACTAAGAGATGCTTTGAAGTTTTAGAAAATGAAAGAATCGAGATTTTTAAAAAGTTCTGGTTGGATATGAACTGGGAACAGCGAAAAATATATGTTGCAGCTACAGTTAAACAATGCGAAACAGAGCGAAAAACAAGAGGAGAAAATGAAGAATCTCGACGATTTGTGACATAAAATATAATCTTATCGTAAAAAATTAACATGTACCTGTTTGCAAGAAAATGTATCTGAATACTCTATGTTTAGGAGAATGGAGTGCACGAGCATGGGCTTTGAAAGCTGAGAATGGTATGACCAAAAGTCATGAAAGAGATGTTCAATCACGTAATAAAAGTCAGGATGCTTCTTCCATGCAGGAAAGGAGTTTTTTGAGGCGATTTTTGACGAAATAGAAACAAGCTTCCGTCACACTATTGCCGTAAAGATACTAATCGATTATACTTAGAGCAATGCTTTTAGTCTTGGATGGATTTATATAAAGTATATCAATCTGATTACGAGAAAGAAAGCAAGAATATTCTTTCTTTTCGTTCGATGGAAAATATGGCAGATGAGATGAATTTATCAATATTCACACCGCGTAAAGATCAATGTGATCTGTGTTTTATGAACAAAAACGGAAATGGAGACAAAGAAAACTATGAAAAGCACATTCTCAGTCTCAAGATCAAGCAAGACAATCGAAGGAAATTGATAAAGAGAAGGCGCTAAAAGGAGAATGTCATACCATCACAATGGATGTTCAGGCAGTGACACTAGCCCCACACCTACCAGCAAGTAATTTATATTAAAAAACAATACTATGCTGTCAATACTTTACCATTTTTAACCTTTCCACAAAAGAAGTCATATGTTACTGGTATAATGAAAGCAATGCTAATGGTCTAGGTTCGACATACGCCTTCTTTTTACTAGATTACTTAAAACAATTAATACTTTCTTTCCCTACTAAACTTCCAATTATAATTTAATCTGACGGCTGCACTGCCCAAAACAGGAACGCAATCTTAGCAAATGCTTTACTATACATCGCAGAAAAATACAATGTACTCATCATTCAAAATTTTTTAGAGAAAGGACACACGCAGATGGAGTGTGATTCAGTTCACAGCTCCATCGTGCATGCCCTTAAGAATAAAGAAATATATTTACCAAGTGATTACCTCAGAATTTCCAAGGAAGCCAGATCAAAGTCGCCTTATACTTACTATGGAAGTAAAGATCTTCTGACGTATCACTCAATAAGACCAGGCCGAGGACCAGATGGTGTATCCGGATCCAATTCTACAAGAAGTCGTGTAACAGATATCCGTGCCCTAGAATATTTTGGAGGCAAAATCCGTAACAAATTAAACTTCGAATCTGAGTTTGAAGACTTACCGATAAGACCAAAAAAAATTGATTTCTCAAATGCAGTATTTCCTGCTCTGTATAAAGAGCAACCAAAAATTACTAAAATAAAGTATGACCATCTACAGAGCATTAAAAAGTGTTTGCCAAAAGATTGTTGGCCTTTCTACGACAACTTACCTTTTAAATAAATTATGATGTGGAGTAAAATTTGGTTGAAATTTCAATTAATACTTTTTGTGACAAATAATGAGATTTAATGACTTAATTTTGTTTCTTACTGATAAAGTGTTTATGTTTTTTTTTTCAATTTTAAAAATGTGATGAATTTGTGATTTATTTTATAATTTGTTTTTCAATAAATGTTCTTAGTTCGAAAAGCCTCATTAATTTACGTTGAGAATTACAAGAATAATATAATTCATCGATTAATAACATTACCACGTATCTATCGATTCGTTAGATGCACTACCTCGTAACTAATAAAATGTTTGGAAAATGGTTATTTTAAGCTATTTTTCATTAAAGATTATTTAAAGTACATTTTATTTAATTGATCTGTGCAGTGTCAGCATACTGGGTACTGCCTATTAATTTTGAGGCAGTTTTACTGCTCTCCTGTAAAATTCACATTTCGTGACTTACGAGGTACTGCGCTGACGTCCTCGATAAGTAAAGTTGTTTTTGTGTGGTTTAAATTTTTGATTAAATTTTATTTCCTAGATAATTTTTTTTTATTGCATAATACACTTTCTTTGAAATTAAATGCACAAAAACTAAGCTATTCTAAAAGTGAAGTTTGATGCAATGCTTCATACATTGTATGAAGGAGATCTATTAACAACAAATAAATACAACAGTACACAGCGTGTGCGAGTGATACTGCACTTCTACCCAATATACAAAAAAAATAGAATACATGTGCTAAAATCAAGCTCATATCCTAAAACTCAAATTGACGACAGAGAATTAATTATATTTTGAACATATATCTTAAAAATACCTATCTACAATATAAAAAGGAAAATTTAAAAACAAGTTTCTGTTCTAAGGGTGAAATTTATAGTCGACACTTGAGTGTCACTCAATACTTAGTTTGAGTTTAGCTCGAGGTGACTTTTCATATCCACAGTCATTACTCAAGTAATTCAATTTGAGTGAAGAAAGTTTGACATCAATGTTATTATTAGGAATTTTTGGTTGCGTTTGGTTGACAATTGTGATTTATGAACGTCCTTAAACGTTCATCTGACATCCGTTGGATGTCATTGCATTCATAATATTCGAATTTGTGTTGTGTTCAGTTCGTGTATTAGCCCTCTGCAAGTATTTTATTCTCAGTTTAGCTCTTTACTGTTCATATTATATTTCTTATTTGCTACATAAGTTTATTTTTCAATCTAGTTATTTAATAGATAATTTTAGAGTCTTATTTTCAATTTTTGTAGTAGATAATATTTCATTAAAGTTCATTATTTGTTAAGAAAATGGAAAACAAAAGAAAATTCTTTTCGTCTAGCGAAAAACTGGCCTTAAGTGAGCTGGTTCGAAAATATTCTTTTATAGAGAATAAAAAAACTGATTGTGTTAGCGTAACTGGCAAAAAAAGGAATGGGTGTCACTGACACAAGAGTTTTATTCAAGCGGAGATCATTGTTTCGTAAGTAGTAGAGATTATGTATTAATAAATTAATGCTATGTGGGATAGAGCTGAATTCCATTTTATAATTTCTTTTAAATACCACATAATATTACAAGTAATATAATGTATATTTTTTATAGAGATCACCTGAACAATTAAAAATATGTTGGGAGAACATAAAAGGGAGTAGAAAAGAGGAGCTGGCTGCTGAAAAAAGACAAAGAATGGCGACAGGTGGTGGT
>CAJUYI010004771.1:0-17462 GCA_910591695.1 Galerucella pusilla
TAATAATATCAAAGCTACTATTTGTAAAATCTTCTTCTTTTTTCTATTCATATATATTAAGTCAATCACTAGATAGGGCACTATTAGGACTAGCCAAATATATATCAAGTATACATCATGTCAAAAGTAACTTCTGTCATTCTGACGATGATATTTATATCGAAACAATTGTCAATTTACTTGCAATTTACACATTTTTACAAATATATTGTGGAGTCATTTAAAAACAGTTAGTTTCATTTAAAACCATATAATGATATTAAAGCCCATTTTTTGACAAAAAAAGCTGCTTCAACTTTATCTGTTAAGCTAAGTAATGCTAGGCAAGGCTCTAAATCCCTAGACGAGTTTAGCAAAACTATAGAAGAGTTATTAGTTGATTTAACCATAACGCAGGCTGAAGGTAACGCCAATGCTATCGAAATTTTAAGAAATGTAAATGAAAAAATTGCAATTAGCACTTTTGCCAACGGGCTGCAAAATCCCGAATTGCGAACTATTATCAAGGCTAGAAATTATTCGACATTAAATGAGGCAGTACGCGGTGCCAAAGACGAGGAACTGGTCGCGCGAATTTCAGGGGCAATTCTCGAAGTTTTAACAATTATAATAAAAATTCTTATAACAACCGCGGCTCATTTAATAATTATTATTACAATAGGAATTCTTACAACGACCGTGGCTCAGCTAATATAAATCCAAATAGAGGAGCTTTCAATTCGAGACAATTTTCTCAACGAAATAATGGAGGTAATAGAGCACGTCTCAATAATTACAATTCTTCAAATAGAAGCAATAACAATTATTCTCAAAGAACGTTCTATATGCAAAATGGCCAGGATAACACTGACACCCAAGACAATAGGAACAACAGTGAATATTGTCAACAGTCAACATTTTTTCGAGGCCCATCAGGCGCAAATTAACAATGATTCTGCAATTATCCTAAATTTAAATAGTTTAAATTATGTAAAATTTAATTATAACAATAAACAATTATTTTTCTTATTAGATTCTGGGGCGTCAGTCAGCGTCATTTTAAAAAAATTTATTACAACACACGAGAGTATTGACTTTTCAAAACAGGTCAAAATAAATGGGATTTCAGGGTCAACAATTTCACAGGGTTCAGCAAATATTACATTAAATTTTAATAACATAAATATAGTTCACAATTTTTTGCTGATGGATGCATTTGAGAACGGCATTCACGGGGTCATTGGGGCAGATTTTTTTTATAAATTTCAAGCAATTATTAATTACGAAAAGTTTATATTTTCATTTTTAGTGAACAATACTCGGATTTCTCTACCTATAGAATGTAAATACGATTTTTTTACCACAATACCAGCTCGCTGTGAGGTAATTAAATACTGCTGGGTAGATGAAAACGAGGAATGTTTAGTTTTATCTGATGAACTTTGTGATGGGGTATTTGTCGCTGCAATTATGACTAAACCAATTAGTAATATGATTCCCGTTAGAATACTTAATACTCGAAGTGAGGAAGTAAAGTTAAAAAGTTTTAAACCAAAAAATCAGTAAATTAAATAACTTTGAAATTTGCAAGTTTAATAATAATGCGATATCGGTAGATAGGTTAGATAAACTTTTTAAATTAATAAATACAAGTCATTTGAATCAAGAGGAAAATTATTCACTTCAGAGAGTTTGCGCAAAATATGCATATGTTTTTCACTTAGATCAAGACCCACTTACAGTAACAAATATTTATGAACAAGCTATAACTTTACAAAAGTCAGTCACGCCAGCATATATAAAGCCGTATCGGTTGCCACATGCACAAAAGGAAGAAGTGCACCAACAGGTTCAAAAAATGCTTCAAGACGGCATTATTGAAGAAACTAGATCAGAGTGGTCAGCACCATTACTGATAGTTCCAAAAAGGGCGGATATTAATGGTAATAAAAAGTGGCGTGTAGTTATAGACTACAGACAACTAAATAAAAGGATTGAGGACGATACATTTCCCCTACCCTGCATAACTGATATTTTGGACTCTCTCTCGGGAGCTATTTATTTTTCTCATCTTGATTTGTCTCAATCTTATTACCAAATAGGGCTAGAAGCAAATAGTAGACCTTGTACAGCATTCACGACTGATCGAGGTCAGTACCAAATGACTAGGTTGCCAATGGGATTAGTCCTATAATAATATGCAATCAGGAAACGATACCACAAAAACATCACGACAAAATATTTCAATAAATGATAAAGAGACAAAAAAAAGTAGACCTAATTACTTATACGATAAAACCGATTTAGGTCCATTCTACATTTATATAGAAAATGATAATATTAATTTCTCCGGCAAATTAAACGCAGTAAAAGTAGGCGAAACATTGTTTAATCTACATCCAGAAATTGATAATCAAATTAAAAAAATTGATTCAATAGGGCGCAATCGAGTCAGAGTCACATTTAAAGACTCTGTGAGTGCTAATTCACTAATAAATTCCAAATTGATTAGGAAAATGGATTTAGTAGCATACATTCCAAAATTTCAACTTTTTAAATTAGGTGTAATAAGAGATATAGACACGGATCTATCGGAAGATTACCTTAAAAGTAAAATAAAACAGTACGATCACCATAGCAAATTTATAGTGGACTATGTTAAAAGAATGATGAGAAAGGTAAAAACGGATGACAAAATTGAATTAAAACCTACAAAATCGATAATTGTGTCATTTAAATGTCAAAGCATACCAAAATATGTCGTAATTAACCATGTTTTGCATGACGTAGAAAAATACGAGCAAAAAGTAATTATGTGCTACCACTGCTATAGGTACGGACATATGAGCAAACAATGTAAGAGCAATCCGAGATGCCTCAAATGTCACGAATCTCACGTCTCAGATTCTTGTAATAAAACATCATACGCCAAAAAATGTTTCTCGTGTGAAGGAGAACACTTCACAAATGAATGGAAATCGTGTCCAGAATTCGAACGCCAAAAAAAAATTAAACAATATATTTCAAGAGATCATCCATTACTCAAATGTGGTTAAAATCCAAACTAACAATATAACTAACAATATATGTCTGAATCTAATTTATCATTCAAAGAAACTCTTAAACTCTTTCCCAAGGTTACCTATGCATCCATAACAGCTAACAACCCTTCAATATCTTCGCAACAGTCCCCTATTAAAAACTCCTCACCTTCACAGCCATCTATGCATATGCCCTCTGCCCCCTCTCGCTCCAACTCATTCGCACTTCCTCCTGTTCCAAATAAATACTCAATAATAAATTCATCAAATCAAAAACGAACCCATCCTATCTCACCAGATCCATTATTAACAGAACATCAGAAAATTATCAAGTTAAATTCCATACCCTCCAGACCTGGAGGCATCACTTCCTCATCTTTGTACCAATCAAATGTCAATATAGAAAAAACTAACAAAGGATATGAATCGCACAAAGAACTGACAGAACTAATATCTATTATAGCTATAGATATAATTTCTAATCTGAAAGAAAAAAAATTTGAAATACCAGAAAAATCAATTTTAATAAATTCAATTCAAACAGTTTTAAGTTCTCTCTTATACAATAATGAATAGTTTGGTAATATGTCAATGGAATTGTAGATCAGCTAGCTCCAATAGAGAAAATCTACTACATCTTTTAGAGGAGCAGAAAGTTGAGATTGCATTATTATCAGAAACTAGATTTAAACCTGGAAAATATGTGAACTTCCCAGGATTCAATATCGTCAGAGACGACCGCCAATCAGAATTCGTTGGTGGAGGTTCGGCCATTTTAATAAATTCAAACTTTTATTATGAAGAAGTTTCCATAAATGTTGATCTTCCAAACGTCAATAAAGTAGCCATCAAAATAAAATTTCCATCCTGCACGATTACATTTATATCGATTTATGTCCCCCCAGCATCCAAAATATCATTAACACAATGGAACAACTTCATAAAATCCATTCAAAAACCGTTCATTATAGGAGGCGATTACAATGCCCATCATATCGCTTGGGGCGTTGATAATCCAACTGACATAAAAGGTAAAATTCTAATGGACTGTTTAGACGACAATAACTTGATATACAAAAATGACGGCTCCCCCACCTACTTCGGTAATTCCTCGAGATCTGCAATTGACCTTACTATCTGTACTCCTGATCTAAGTCACATTACTTCATGGAAAACAATTCAAGATCTATTTGGCTCGGACCATGCGCCCATAATGGTGGAATTAGAAAACCATCCTATTCTGAAAAGCAACCCTTATTCTCAAAAGTGGAACCTAAAAAAAGCAGATTGGAATCTATATGAACAAAGAACGGAAGACATTTTCCTACAAAATGAAGTATCAAATTCATATGAATCCTTCTTGCGCAATATAAATATAGCTGCCTCCAACTCCATTCCTAAATTCAAGAACAAAAAATCAACATCCAAAGGAAAAGATTGGTGGGACACAAAATGTGAAGAATCAGTTTCAAAAAGACGGGAAAGCTTCCAAATATTCCAAAATAATCCAAATCAAGAAAACCTACTAAAGTATAAAAAGGATGACGCTATAGCTAAGAAGATCATTAAACAAGTTAAAAGAAACAGCTGGAGAAAATTCGTCGGTTCCTTAAGTAGGCAGGTTCCCATCAAAGAAGTTTGGACAAAAGTCAATCATCTGAAAAATAGAAAAACTAGTAACAAAGTCCCTATAACTCTCTCGGAAGCTTCATGGATAGAAGATTTCCACCAAAATATTACACCTCCGTCAGTAGAACTAGTCTTTCCTTCAGAAATCAATTTTCTAGATAACTATCCCGATCATGTTCGCTACCTAATCAAGCCATTCTCAAATACCGAACTCCAATTTGCGTTGAAAATAAATTCAAATACATCTCCAGGCGCTGACGACATTCATTATTCAATGCTAGCAAACTTGTCAAACACGGGTAAGACAATTCTCCGAAACATCTATAATGAAATTTGGCTAGGCAGAACGAAGATTCCCGACGACTGGTACATCTACATCATATGTCCGATTTTAAAACCAGGAAAATCACCAAAGAATTGGGATTCGTACCGTCCAATCGGTTTAGCATCATGTATCCTCAAAACTTACGAGAGACTTATTAAAAATCGGCTGGAATTTTGGTTAGAAAAAAACAACCTATTGCCTAAAACTCAGTTTGGCTTCAGGAAAGGTAAATCCACGCAGGAGAGCCTCGGCCACTTATTAATAGACCTCTACTCATCCTTCACGTATCAGAAATCAGTTGGTTCATTATTCTTAGATATAAAAGGGGCATATGATAATGTAAATCTACACATACTGTACCGAAAAATGTTAGAATTAGGTATACCTGAAGTTATAACATGGAACATCCTTAACTTATACACTAACAGAGAAATATACGTTAAAATAAACGGAGAAAAATCCAAACCCCGGTACACTTCCTTGGGACTTCCACAAGGTAGCATCTTGAGTCCTTTATTGTACATATTGTACACTTCCGACCTAGATCAACAACTCCCTCCGCACATACGAATCTTACAGTATGCCGATGATGTCGCAATATATGTAGAAAATGAATCAATTGACACTTGTAACCATTTCCTTAAAGATGCATTTACTAAACTTGTAAAATGGACAATATCGGAAAGCAAATCAGCCATTGTGACATTCACCAGGAAACGCTATCACCCCCCAGATTATATTCAATTTGACAATTTTAAAATTCGTCATAAAACTACAATTAAATTTCTTGGTGTACTATTAGATTCTAAATTAACTTGGAAAGATCATATAAACTACGTATTGCGAAGAACGGAGAATGCAATGAATATCATCAAGACTGTAAGCGTCAGTAACTGGGGAGCCGATCCAAATGTCTCAATATTATTATATAGAAACTTGATAAGATCGATCTTAGATTATGGATCAATATTTTATGGCTCGGCATCTAATTCCTTACTTCAAAAAATCGAACAGATAAAAAATAAAGCACTCAGACTGAGTATCGGATACCTTCGCAGCACACCAATATTGGTTATGGAAACAGACCTTAATGAACCTCCACTTTCACTACGCAGAGAATTTTTAGGTGAAAAATATACAGTTAATCTGGCGGTAAGAGGTAATTCGTTACTAGATAAAATTGTACAGTTAACCACCATGTCCTTAACTCATCATTACTGGGACAAAAAGAAAGCTCCTCTATTAGTGGAAAGTTTTATCAATTTCTCAAATAGCTTTAATGATATTCACAAGATGGAACAAACGAAATATCAAAAGTTAAACTATGAAGATGTTTTAACTCCCTTCAAATGCCATCTAAGTAAAACTTATGCAACAGACTTTATGACTAGAGTAGATCACCTTCATCATGTACAAAACCATTGGATAAATTACCAGAAATTATATACAGATGGTTCAAAAATGAATGGTAAAGTGGGATATGCTATATACTACCCTCAAAAAAACATAACAATAAATAACAGACTACCTGATAATATGACAATCTTTACAGCCGAACTTATAGCAGTTAAAGAAGCCTTTGAAATATGTATCAAACAACAAGAAATAAACTACATTATATTTACAGACTGCCAAAGCATTATACAAAAATTGAAATCTAATACACACAATAGTAGAGAAAACATCTTCAGCGAAATCACCTCATTAAACAGCGAAGCAGTAAAAGCAGGGAAAAACATAATTTTGTGCTGGATAAAAGCCCATATCGGTATCAAAAACAATGAAATAGTGGACGATTTGGCAAAAAAGGCTACAGAGAAGGATCAAGTTGTACAAAAATATCAACTTCCAAAGGGTGACATACTATCCATAATGAAATCACTCAAACGGACGAAATGGCAAGAACTTTATAACATTTCAGACAAAGGCAAATATTATAAAAATATTCAACCCACATTACCCCATAATCCATGGTTTAATCAACTGCATAATAGAGGTTTCATAAGAACTCTATGTAGGATAAGAAGTAATCACGCCATGACTCCAGTGTATTCAAGAAAAATAGGTCTGGTAAATAATGATGAATGTATATGCGGTGAGGTAGCTGATCTACAACATATGCTCTTAGAATGCCCGCTTAACTATATTAACATAACAAATTTCTACACCAAACTAATTCAATATAATGTTTCACTTCCTACCAACTTATTGCTACTTTTGGAGTCCAAGAATATAGATGTATATAAGATTTTGTATAGCCATATAAACTGTATCAATATAAAGCTCTGACAAAAAAAAAATAATATAACAACAAAATGAAAAAAAACATATATAATAATAATAATAAAGTTAAAAAAATAAATAAATAATAAATAAAAGAAAAAAACAGCAAAAAAAAAATATCTATGAAAAAAAAAGAAGAAAAAAAAAAAAAACACAACACATTGACTAAACAATCATAATTTTCTTTAAATTACACTAAATTTAAAATATTCCCCTATTTGGGTTAAACTGTCGTTAACTTTCAAACATTTTCATATATATTTTATAGTTTCTAACAACTACACGTGTTTGTAGAACAGAAATTTCAGTGGAAGTGTTGAGGCTCTCCATATCAAGAGTGTAGGGATCTAAGGGCTTAATTTCTGCTGATACCTGTAGAATGAGAAAGAAATCCTCAGCATTAGGTGAAGAAAACAAATCACGGAATATCCAGCATACCTTTTGCCAATCTGGAGTTTCCTCTAATAACTTTTTAAAATAAGCACTCTCCATCTTGAAATTAGAAAATTGTCCTTCTCAAACACTACAAAACAACTTAAAACCCCACAAAATTAAAAGCAAACCATTTTATAAATATAAAACTCCGCAGCTTCAGATGAATGGCGACTGAATCCAATGTTTGACCTTCGCGGCCATATTGACAGCTAAAAGGTCACGTGGTCTGGATTACCCATTTGGTGTCGGCATGAAACATCGCTTCTAACGCCAATGGCCTGAAACGGTTGCTCGACAGAATTTGACTTATGCGCAGGTCGGTAAGCAAACTTCAAGTGGCTTCTTCTTCTACTTCTAACAGCTACTCTGCCTCAAGGTTGGTCTCGACTTACCTTGAGCACGTGTTCATAACCTAACTTTGATCTTTATATTGACGTTTGAAGACCCACTTTTTTTGTTGTAATATTTTTGTTGAAATTTTGTGATTAAACGAAAAAAGTGGGAGGAAATTGAGGAATATTTGGAACACACTGATATTATTGAAGAAGAAAATCGTCAGGAACGGATACGAAAGCGCTATATACGAGAAATGGAAAATCCAATGGAATTTTTTAACGAAAGTGATTTCAGAAAGTGCTATCGATTTTATAAAGATACAGTTAACAGAAGCAAACGTGAGCCCTGGTGGGCGTGTCCATGTCGCTGTAGTTGTATTTTTGTAGTAACAATTCGATATTTTGAATCGATAACCAAATATCGATACCATAAATGTCAACTGTCAAGAGATATGTAAACAAAGTCAAACTTGCCAAAAATCTAACTCTAAATATGCTATCTTGGAATGTGCGCAGATAAACCTAGACAGAGGTTATGTGAATCGACGCATAACCATATACTCCGACAGTCAGGCAGCAATTAAAGCCCTGAGTGGGTATACCAGCAACTCAGGACTTGCTAACGAATGTCGAGAACTACTTGCTAATCTTGCAAGGCGGGACGTGGTGCGGCTAGAATGGATTCTAGCCCACTCTGGTTTTGAAGGCAACGAGATGGCGGATGCACTGGCTGCGGAAAGGGCGGATGCACTGGCTGCGGAAGGGGCGGCAGCTCCTTTCTGCGGCCCGGGCCCGACCCTTGGCCTAACAAAACAAAGAATATGCAAGGAGACGAAGGAGTGGCTGAGGAATCAGCACCTCGCTCATTGGAATGCTCTGCAGGGTCCTAGACAATCCAAACTTCTACTGAAGGGATGGACTGATGGACACGCCAGGGCAGCCACTGAACTACCAAGGAGTAGGCTAAGGAAGATAGCAAGACTCCTAACAGGGCACTGCTGTATGAGGAAGCACCTCTACAATCTAGGAGTAGAGGAAAGTTCCCTATGTAGGGGTTGCGGCATGACTGATGAAACGTCAGTTCATGTTCTCTTAGAGTGTCCACACTGGGCTGTATTACGCAGGCGAATCTTCGGAGTCACTGTCATGGCTCCTGGAGACACAAGCAGGCATCCACTGAAAAAGGTTGTGGCCTTTATTGAAGGGCTCGGCTTCATGGATGACTAGGTAGCAGGATTGGCACAATGGGCCCGCCAGTGGCCTCAGTGTCGGAACCTTGGCTTGAGTTGTCCAGGACAAGGCTCGCCTGCACATTTAGTAGTAGTAGTAACTCTAAATATTAATAAAAAAATTTATATTGGACCAAAAATAAAACTACCGTTTACCCTAAATGTCTATATTCTCAAATTACATGACTCTGTAGTAATGTCATGAAAAAGAATGGTCAAGTTTTTATGGAAAGCAACAAAATATGAACTGGTTATGTAGCCTATTCCTTCATCTATCTGCTTACACATCAGGATATTTTGGAGTAGAGCCGTCGAATGCCGTTTGTTAACTTTTTGTTTAATTCAAATCAATAGTGTGACCTATTTGGTATATTTATGAATGTAATTTTTTCCAGTGTTTATTTTTCTTAACAGCCGAAAGGTAAAGTGCATGAGAGTGTTATATTGGAATATACACTTCACCACCACCGATTAGCTAAGTCTTATATATTTAGTTGTTGTTTTAAACAAGAATGTATGGCAATAATTTTTTTCAATTTCTCATATATATATATATATATATATATATATATATATATATATATATATAAATATAAGTACCTATATTAAATGCTGTTCTACATCAACTTCATTTCATTTGCTTTATTCAAACATAACAGAAATTAGAAACTATATTATTTAATTAACAACATTGTTTTACAGTTTTACTTTATATATTTAACACATTACATTCCAAGTTCAAAAAAATGAAATCAATCACAAAATTGATGTGTAAAAACTACTTATTCAGTTGGGTATCACAAATAAAACAATTTTTGATTTTTCAAAATTTAATACAAATTTATAATCGAATATACATGGTGTTCTTATTGAAAAAAAAACTGTAGATGACTTCATTAATTGAAAGTATTATACGTTATATTTAAAAAGACATTAGATTTCAAGCAAAATCAACATGTATTGAATTGAAATCATTTATTTAGCTAATGAACCATGGACATCATATACGTTCATGTAATGAATTTATACGCTACTTTATAGCACAAGATATTAAATATGAACAAAATAAGACACTGTAGTCTACAAAAATGTTTGCCAGTTTATTACTGATCACTTTCACATGAATAACTCTCACTTTCATATTCATCACTCCCACTCCCACTTTCATCTGATGAACCAGTGTTGACAGTGAAACACATATTTTCTACCACATCATCTACTAGTCCATCATTCCTCCACATTTCTTCCCCTATATGGTCCACATGGTCACAGTGTTTGTTCCATTCCAAAGAACCAACTTCATCAAAGGCTGCTCGAACTAATTGTTTTATTTGAGCAGCACTTTGAGAAACATTTTTCATTGCCACTTTATGTTTGACGCTACTCCATATTAGCTCGATTGGATTGAGGTCGCAGTGATATGGAGGCAACCGTACCACAGTATGTCCATGTTTTTCTAACAACTCATCCACATAGTACATTTTAGAATGGTTGGCTTGTTTGACAAGATGCAAAAGTTCTGCTTTAAGCATATCATTTGTGGTTGAGATGCCATTAGCTTCAAGCCATTCTCTAATAATATGCTTCCGAGTTGATTGGGTTGGTGCTTTATTAATTTGAACACTGTGGTAAGAGGCATTGTCCATAATCACAATACCATTAGGAGGTAAGTTTGGTATAAGTTGATTTTCTAACCAGTTCATAAAATTTGTATGGTTCATGTCATCGTGATAATCCCCTGATTTGCTTTTTGACTTGAAAATTGGTAGTCCATTCTTAACAAACCCATAACGTCCACCAGCATGTACTATTATGTACCGCTGACCAGCTCTGTTGGATGTATACACTCCAGGTTCATCTACACATTTATTCCACCCATCCAGTTATCCCCGTACCTTCGAGTAGACGATAGGTCCATTGGATGTGTGCCATATACTTCGGGTGGCACATTGGCTTCCTGGCTTCTCCGAAGATTGTTTGTCTCCTCGAGTCCAGTGCCTCACAGTTAGATAAGATATGGGTTACGGTCTCGGTCTTCATGCCACAAAGTCTGCAGCTGAGGTCCCCGTTATATAACCCTATTTTTTGCAGGTGATCTTTAACGGGAGTATGACCCGTTAAATAACCTGTAATAATAACTTATTCCTACTAATATTCAGTAGTTCTTCGACCCGTTTTACACATGTGTCACCTATGGAGTTTTACTGTGTACCTGCTTTGGAGTGTTCCTCCACTGAAGTTTATGTTGGCTTCGTGCCCAGCTCTGCCCTTAGAAGATCCTGTTCTAAATTTTTTTTTCTTAGATTTGGCAGCTCTTGCTGCTGTTGAGTTGCCTCCACAACCTTCTTCTCTTGTAATGTATTTTCAGTTTATACTGATGAGGTCCTTTTCAGAGTGCTAACTGAAACTGTTATAACTTTTATAAACAATTAACAGTGAATTTGATAATACTCACTTCTTGGTTGTACTTTGAGTTTAGACTCTCCAGCAGTTGTCACAGGACAAATAGTATTAACTGAAACTAATATGTACAGGGTGTTTCTTAAGTAATCTAAAATATTATATGGGGCGCTTCGTTACTCAATTTTAAGACGAAAAGTTCATATAAACATGTGTGATAGGTGTTGTCGCTTATGAGATACAGGGTGTTGTACGTGAAATTAATTTTTCTTGGTGACGCTACTGATTTATATTTTTTTATTATTTTATTACAAGCAACATGTGTTAAACATAAAGAAAAAATAATACATTTCAGAGCAAATGTTCAAAATGTCCACCTCCAGCTAAAATGCAAGCATCCGCTCGATGTCTAATGGATTGTCGAATACGTTCGAAGATACCAGGATTGTTACGAATAACATTACAGCCGTCTATGATACGATTTTGAAGATCTTGTACGTTTAATATCAGTGTTGTGTAAACAAGCGATTTCAAATATCCCCACACACAAAAATCCAGAGGATTGTGTCCGGGTGATCTAGGGGGCCACGGGTGTGGAGATCCTCGTCCGATCCAATGGTTTGAAAAAACATTATTTAAAAACTCGCGTACAATCACTGGAAAATGTGGAGGAGCTCCGTCATGCATGAACCACATGCGCCTTCTAATGATAATAGGTACATCTTCCAAAAGAAGTGGAAGTTCATTTTCTAGAAAATGTTGGTATGTCTCACCGGTTAACCGTACAGGAAGGAAAAATGGTCCAATTAAATAATCATCGATGATGCCAAGCCAAACATTGACCGAAAATGTTTGTTGAAATCGTTTTACACTTATGGTATGTGGATTTACATCTGCCCATATGTGGTTATTATGAAAATTCATAATCCCATGTCTAGAAAAGTTGGCTTCATCCGTAAATAGAATATTGGCAACAAAATTCGGATTGTTCGCGATTTCACGTAAAATCCATTGACAATACTGTATGCGTAATGGATAGTCAGTAGGTAACAAATGTTGAACACGTTGACCGTGATATGGATACAATAAATTATCTTTTAGAATATTCCAAACAGTTTTGTTACTAACATTTACTTCATCTGCAACTTTTCTTGTACTCGTTTCTGGATGTTGGTCAATAATTTGAAGAATCTGGTTTTCCAATAAGGGATTTCTCACAGTTCTGGGTCGTCCAATAATATTCTTCGATTTAGCAAAAGTTCCAGTTTCTTGTAAACGAATATGTAACTTAGTAAACGTATCTGAACATGGTAAACGATTATTTGGATAACGCTGGGCATACGTACGTCTAGCTTCTAAGGCATTACCATTCGCTAATCCGTACAAAAAATGCATATTAGCCATTTCAACATTGGTAAACACTGGCATAGTTATTAACTGAACACAGAGTCAATCAAATAAAAATGTACGATTTTTGCGTTGGTTTTCAAATTTGACACTTGTCAACGTTGCTACAAAGGCCACTTAGAATAAGCATGTTTTTGCGTATTACTTCTAAAAAACCAGTAGCGTCACCGGGAAAAATGAATTTCACGTACAATCAGAACTGACTTATTACAATAAATTCAACACCCTGTATCTCATAAACGACAACACCTATCACACATGTTTATATGAACTTTTCGTCTTAAAATTGAGTGACGAAGCGCCCCATATAATATTTTAAATTACTTAAGAAACACCCTGTATAGTTAAAATAATACCCTTCTTGGTGTGAGTCATCAATTGTGACGTATATCCGTTTTTTCGGCATGTCGTTTATTTTATTCGCTATTTTGACATTTAGCTAACCTAAAATTTGATGCATAAAAGCATCAGGGTCGTATTCAGCCAAATTCGAAAAGGCTATGAAATTAATAATACTTGGGATATGAAAGAAAACACTACAAAATAAAACAAATTGTTTATTCAATTCACACATTAAAATAATTGAATATTAGTAAATATAGTCCTGCAAAAGAATTATACAGCTTGTTCAATTAAGGATGCACATGTTATTCTTAAGTTTCACGGAAAATATTATTTTTCTGCACTTATAATTATTATTGTTAGTGAATTTGATTGTTTTATTTACTCAAATGAGGTCGCTATCGCATTGATGTTTTTACTGACCTCATGTATTTAATGTTCATTGGTGGTGTATTGCAAATTCAACAATTTATATTATTCTATAGCTTTTTCAAGCTACGACCACTTATTCTGGTGGAACAGCTTTTTTTTGGGGCCGAGATGGGAGACTCATGTTCGAATGGGTCCTAACCAGTACCCAGACAGTGTTGGACTCATCCCCAAGGGAATGCCTACCAACCAAACCCACCTCATACTCGCCGTTACTCCTGCCTCGGAATCACTACCCTAGCGGCGGTCCCTCACACACTCTCCAAACACTAACTAGAGTATTCTTCAATTACACGTTTAGAAGAAAACAAAAATAAACAGAATAAATAGTCAAGAAACCAACCAACTGATAAAAAATTAAGAGGAAGAGTATTATGAAAATTCAATTTCCGCAGTCATCCTCCCATAAGTCCCAATCTGATTCACATTCAAAATCATTCATGTCAATAATTACAGGCGAAATATCACTAGCCTCAATAATTTTTGCTGTTTCCCAATATTCGTCTATAATGTTTTGGGTATGCCTCACATATTTTTTCCATTTCTCTGGTGTAACCTACAATAATATAATTAAAATAATAGGACATTCTTGTTCTAACAGAATTTTGATTTTTGTTCGGGTTTTCTGGCAGATTTTTTGTGAAGCGTCGTTTCTCCCGCTCCGAATAGTTGTCATTGTAACTAAATTTCTGGCTTTTTGATACTTAAAATTAGTGGAGCCATAACTGAAGAAGCGGAACATTATGAGTGATTGAACTTCTCAACACGTTATATTGAAATATATAAAATAAAGTATATTTCATTACATGGTAGTAATATAGACAGACCTATGTAATTTAGGAGTCCATCTTGTTAGTTCCATCATGCAGCTAGGACTCCTGCACTTCTGTGGAAGGTCAACCATAAAATAAATCGAGAACGCATACTGATGGCGGTTATTTGTGTTATTGAGACTTTAAGGAGAACACACAAAATAGTCTCCAGGACACTCGAAAAAAAAAAAAAATCAAAATATTGGCAGTACAGCAGAAACGTGAATTTATTTATCCTCTGTATGTTCCTTGTGGTATATTATTCATTCTTTTTTGGGAAATTGAACCACAATATTTTTAAATTCTTTATTTCAACATTTCGGTAGCGTTCCAGCTACCATTGTCAAGAAAAAATAAGTAGAAATTAATTTTTATCCCTAACTGACACAACAGAAAAAATTTGACAACTAGACAATCAAAAATTATTTTGAAGTTTAGGACTGCAAAATTTTGTTATCAAATTTTTATTAAGGTCCATTCATAGTAGATCATATCTGTGGCAAAATGTGAAATGAAATATTTCATTTTATGACATTCCAACGATATGATAGTCTACTAGAAATGGAATCCAGTGAAGTGCACGTTCCAGGAACGGTTTTTATTGGGATAGCGCGTTTTTTTCGCTTATATTGGAAATGTTGTTAATAAAACGCGTTTCTTGATAGTTTTTTTGTGTATGAATATTCAAGTTTTTGAAATATGTATACTCAGTTTTGTGATTTTGTGTATTGAAATGTGTATCGATTAACAACCATTCAAATTATAAATCATAAGAAAACCTGGATAAAAACTTATGATGCTATCCTGATAACTATTGTTGCTGCAGTTACACGATCAACAGAGGTTATCTTAGTATCGTAATACCGTTTGAGCTCGGACCAAACCGTTTCTATCGGATTGAATTGACAATGATAGGGAGGTAGTCTCAAAATACGATGACCATGTTGATGAGCCAGTCTATCTAATCTATAAAACAGCACGCTTACATTAACACTGTTAAGCATTACCTCCTATAATTAAATACATACTTGTATTCTTTATCCGGTATATGTTTCTTCACAATTTTCATAATTTCATCTTTCATGCTGGATGATGGAAAAGGTATACACTTTTCTTGTAGCCAATCAATTAAAGATTGCCTAGTCCAAGATGAATTAGGAATCTTTTCAACTAAAGTTGTGTGGTAAGATGCATTGTCTATTATTATAAAAGAAGGTTCTTCTAAATTCGGCAGAAGCTGTTGTTGGAACCATTTCTCGAAGTTATTCGAATTCATCGAATTATGATAGTCTCCAGATCTACTCCCACTTTTGAAAATCAAACTGCAATTTTGGACAAAACCATTCCTAGAACCTGCATGTAAAATAATGTACCGTACACCTTCACCACTCGTCTTCCTAACTACCTTAGTGCTACCATCTTGCCAACTCTTGCGAAAACTCCCCTTACTAAAAACCCAGGTCTCGTCCAAGAAAACAGGCTGTAGAGGGTAAGGAGAAC
This sequence comes from Galerucella pusilla, assembly GCA_910591695.1. Lineage (NCBI taxonomy): Eukaryota > Metazoa > Arthropoda > Insecta > Coleoptera > Chrysomelidae > Galerucella > Galerucella pusilla. The sequence continues at coordinate 16,147 of CAJUYI010004771.1, forward strand.
TCTCATTGTTCTTGAATTCTCGCAGAAAATGTAATCTTTTTTGACCTACATGTGGTTGTTCCATAAGATATTTCCTATTGGAAATATTGCAATTCACCCATCTGAATTTTAGTTCTCTTGAAAAATTTGCTAGTGAACTAATAGAAATGTCGACTCCATCCAGATCAATAAGTTTTTTATTCAGAGTAAGTAGAGTTACATGTTCACCTAAAATAAATAAGTCAACAAAAAATATTAACAAATAAAAAATATAAAAACACTTTTTCAATTACACACTTTTATTAGGAAATGCACTAAAAAGTAAAACATATTTATTTTTATTTCTTATTCACTTTTTTTCACTATTACCTATTAAAGTAGGGGGCGCAATCTAAAATATAACTAAACGAATTGTAAACAAACATTTAATATGAGTTCTCGAATATTTTGCTTACATACCGCTCACTTTTATTTTTAGTTAGAAGTAATGAACGAAAAATTTTCATAAAATTTTTTTTCCTACTTTTTAGGGCATTTCCTAATAAAAGTGTAATTTGAAAAGTTTTTTTATATTTTTTATTCCATACTGTTAAGTGTAAGGCTCTTAATCCAATGACATTTTTTGATCCAAAGCTTTCAAAAACATGTATTGTCACCGAAAATATAATCGTGTGCAAAGTTTGAATGAAATCGGTTAAGTACATAAATGGAGGTGAAAAGTGGATTGCAAGATTTGATCTAGACAAACAGAGAAGTGGAGTTATATAAATGTGTGTAAAAATGGTTCACTTATCGGACTATTTAAAAACATCCGCTGCATCGAAAACATTTTTTTACATAGGAACCTTCACTAAACATTCTGTATATGCGCGACCTAACGACATGCTCATGCTTCTCTCGGATTGTGAAGCCCTTCGACACTTTGACAGATTTACTCATTTTATTACTATATTCTGATTCACTGTGAATGCCATTTTTTGCCAATTTGCTACAGTCGGCAAGGATATTCCCAATGCATCCGAAACGCGCTGAAACATAATGGATTTAAATAATATATTTAAGCAATCCTTATGAAAAGGATTAACTCAATTTATATTAATTTCACTTATTGTTATATCAAAAATACTTACTTGGTGCACTGAAGTTAGAGGTATCAATGGTTTACCAGCTTCTTTTTCTAACTGAAAATATTTGATGAGTTTCAAAATAAGATGCTGCTCATTTTCCGAGTATCTAGGCATATTTTAGTATTTTTAAATGAATATAACAAGATTAATATTCACTTTTCATAAATAATAATTGACCGTAAAAAACAAAGTACAGACCTGACAAGAACT
>CAJUYI010004772.1:698-17459 GCA_910591695.1 Galerucella pusilla
ACTGAACAGACCACGTATCACATCAGGCCTAATACTGGAGTGTCACCTGTCCCTGATCGAAGCCTGTAGCAACAACCAAGTCACTCTAGGCTGGATCAAGGGCCACAGTAAATCGAAAGGTAACCATATTGCCGACTCACTAGACAGGAAAGCAGCCTCCCAAAAACTCTTAGGACCTAGCACTTTGATTGGTCTGTCGGCGTCGGCTATGATTGACCTGATAAAGGAACACTCCCTTGATAAGTTTAAGGGTAGATGGGACGATGCAGGAGGTTGCAGGCTTGCCAAGGAACTGCTGCAGTATCCGGACAGCCAAGTATCCAAAAAATACGTGACTGTGAACAGACAGAACTTTCGGACAGCCACGGGTATTCTGACCGGTCACTGTCGCCTACGAAAACACCTCTACAGACTGGGTCTGTCTGACACTTCACTCTGTAGGGGATGTGAACAGGAAGATGAGACTGTCGAATACATTTTTCGTGAATGTCCAACGCTCTCTTAATTTAGGTTTTCTGTATTCGGCGAGTACAGGCTAACAAAAGCAAGCATGAGGGAGCTTACTTCCGGCGACTTAATCGCCTACTTCAAACAAGTAGGCTGGATGACGAGCCAGAAGGAAGTCTGAACCTAAGAAGGATGCACAATGGGCCAATTGTGGCCTAAGTGCTGTGGGGGTCACCCACCCTTTAAATTCTTACAGATACAGATACAGAGCCTTAATCAATTATGTTGTAAAAATTTTAATTGCTTTTACTTTGTTTGTTTGTTTATGGCTCGTCCATCCATTCAGTCAGGAACAAATAAAATAAAAATTCGACACTGGAAACCAAATAACAAATACACACCAAAAAGACATATGGTTGAAATAATACCCTTCTTGGTGTGCGTCATCGATTGTTAATGTCTTTCTAACACATTACGTAGGAGGAAATTGAAAAAAGGCAGGTCTGTGATTGAACCTAATCAAAATATCACAATAATGAACCGTTTAAATGTATTACAAACGTTAACCCTAATCTTTGACTTACAAAAATTTGATTGGTTGATGTTTAGATTACGCTCAAGCTCAACCTGTCAAGCGTAGTGGCATGCAGAGAAAATAGAGGTGGTACCGATCATCGTATCATCTACGAGACTAATTCCCAAAACTCTACAAGACAGCCTTACCAAACTAGGTTTTCACAAAAATACATACATCGATCTGCAGAAGGCTGCCATTCTAAATACCTGTCACATTGTCCGTAAATTTCTAAATATGTGACTTCCGAGCCTAATCCCATTTGCGTTTACATACGCTCGGGATAGGTGAACATTAACAGCAAGTGCTGAGCAAGTGTATACTTTCGAATGATATAATAATAATAGGATAGGGGAGTGCCTTTTAGATATAAATGGTATCGGGGAAATTGAACACCTCGGAGCGAACCAAAACCAGTAAGTTTCAGGACAAGACGGACTCCAGGTAAGGAGCGATACTGCGACAGCTTCTGTTCTCCATAGAAGGAGCGGCTCATCACCTGGCAGTAGGTCTTAAATGCAACAATCACGATGTCGAGTTGTAAAACTGGATTACCCCAAAGACATGTATTGATTGTGATCTTAGGGTATTCTTCAGTTCGTGATTAGGCTCTTAGCTCGCGGACGGGTAACATACCTTGAACTGATGATGCGCAAATAAACCAATCTACAATTTATGTTGTGCCACCGAATTGCAAACCAGAAAATTTATTGTAGATATGCCAAACTCGTTTGACTTTGAAGTGTTGTCCAATATCCGTCAGGGCCATAGAGTAATAAATAAGAGAGATTTTAAACGTGTATTGTTTTGTGGCACAGCGTTACCACTAGCGCCTACCTTGGCTACAGGTGCGAACTAGCACTCAAGACGCGCGCTTTTTGAATTTTTAAGCTTTCAGCATACTTGTAATATTCTACAATATCTGCAATTGAATGATTTTGCACTTCAATATTTGTTTTTTAGTCTTTACAGTCAAGTCTTAAAAGACTGAGAAATAATATTATTGTGCTAAATCATTCAGCTGCAAATATTGTATTAGAATAATATTATAGGGAAATACGGTGGGAGAATAGAAAAACCTTTTGCAAGTGAGAAAATATAATATTATTAATTCAACATCTTTCAAACAATAAGATATCCGAAATAACATACAAAAAAAGACAATACCTGAATCTGAATTGGGATGAAAATTGTCCTCTGGAGTTCAGAAAGAAAGTGGAAATTTTGTCAATCTAAATGAGTCTGTATAATTATTTTCAAGAAAGTGATCTTCACGCAAATAACACCTTTTATTTTTAAGTGAATATGTTCATTATTTCAAACCATTTATGACTTCGTTCAATATCCAGATCAGGAAACTAAAAAAAACTTCTTATTTGTATATTTTTTTCAGTTATTCAATTGACGTACTCATTTAAACAATTTGGCAACTGTATCATTCGTATAAGGTGAAGCTGGTTCAAGAATTATCAGACGATGATTTTAACCGACGGCTGGAATTTTGCGAACGGATAATGGACATCTGTAATGTCGACGGAAATTTTGCTTCTAGCATAGTTTTTTCCGATGGGGCAATTTTCTGTTTAAATGAACAGTTATCGCCATAACTCAAGGTATTGGCCAAATGAGAATCGTCATTGGATTCATAAAGCACATACCCAGCATCCACAGAAGTTGAATGTTCCGATGGGAATTATCGAAAATAGGCTTATAGGCCCATTTTTCATCGACCGAAACTTGAATGGTGACAGGTATTTGGATCTACTAAATAACGAAATTCTTCCTGCACTTCAACAGAATGGGAAATTACCACAAAATGTTCGGTTCCAACAAGAGCATCTCCCCACTATGATAGACGGGTTAGGGATTTTCTGGATGCGAATTTTCCAAAACAATGGATTGGGCGTCGAGAAATCATAGAGTTGTCTGCTCGTTCTTCGGATCTTAGTCCGTCAAATTTTTTTCTCTGAGGTTATCTTAAATTACGTGTTTTTGTTAGACGACCAACAAACTTACAGGAATTGAGACAAAGAATTATTGATGAATGTGAACTGATACGTGGAGAAGTCTTGGAAATAGTGACTCAAGAATTTGTTAATAGGATGGCATATTGTTAGCAAGTAAACGGCGAGCTTTTTTGAATATTGGCAATGATTTTGTTTCTCATTATTCTGAAATAATGAAATGTACACCTATTGTACAACTAACAGTGAGTTATTGTTGGCTTGCAGTGTTTTTAGGGAATAATTCCAGTGAAAAAGTAACAACTTTTATTAAATTCAAATTGAATTGACAATACAAAATTAAAACTCTATCTGACAACTAACTACAGCTAGTCCGATAAATAAATGTTAAATAAAAAATTTTATTCTAACACTCCCTCCTTAACATTTATTTTATCTCGGATTGCTAGAAAAATACATCTCCCTAGTGTTTTCGTAAAAATATCGGCTAATTGTTCTTCACTCTTTACAAAATCTAACGTAAAATCCTTGTTTAATCTATCTCTTAAAAAATAGACACGAACATCAATGTGTTTAGTTCTTTTTTGAGCTGTTTCATCAGTCAACATTTTTATTGCACTCTGGTTGTCCATCTTCAGAGTGATTGGTCTTGAGCAAATTTCCAGTTCTTCATATAGTCTGCTCATTATGATGATTTATTTCATGGCTTCAGTGGCTGCAATGTATTCAGCTTCAGCTGTGGACAAAGATACAATACTTTGTCTTCTTGAATACCAATCAATAGGTGTCCCGACGAAAAACATCACAAATCCTGAAGTCGATTTTCTAGTTCGGTAGTCCCCTGCGAAATCGGAATCACTGTATCCTACCAATAATTCATTATTTGAGTTTTTCGTATAGTGAAGGCCAAATGTTTTTGTTCCACTTAGGTAACGTATAACTCGTTTGACTCCCTCCCATTGGATTAAACGAGGATATTCCATATATCTGCTGAGTTTATTGACAGTGTATGCTATATCTGGCCTTGTGACAGATGCCAGAAATAGTAAACTTCCTATAGCCTCGCGGTACGGTGCTTTGCATGAAGGACTGTCTTCACTATCCAAATCTTTCGTAGGCCCTGGTGTATCAACTGCTTTACATGACATCATGTTGAATTTTTCAAGGATTCTTTCTATTTGTATTTTCTGACTTATAAATATTCCATTTCCAGTTTTAGTAATTTCCATTCCCAAAAATTGTTTTACTTCTTCTTCTCTCTTGATTTCAAAATTATTTTTCAAATGTTCCATTAATCTCTCTATTCCTCTTCTACTGGTTGCTGCGATTAAGCCATCGTCCACATAAATTACTAAAAATAATTTTTCACCTTCGTCTTTGTAAAAAATGCAAGGATCATTAACTGACTGAATTAGTTTGAACTCTTCCAATGTAGCTACAAATTTCGCATTCCAATTACGAGGAGACTGCTTCAAACCATAGAGTCCTTTCTTTAGTAAACAAACCCTGTTTGTCCCGTCATGGAATCCAGGTGGCTGCTCCATGTAAATGACTTCGTTAAGATCACCATTAAGTAATGCAGTCATCACATCGAACTGAGCTAATTCCATTTGATAGTACGCAGCTATGCTAAGTATCAACCGAATGGATTTATATTGTGCTACAGGACTAAATGTTTCGAAGTAGTCTTGGCCAAAGGTTTGACTGTATCCTTTTGCAACCAACCTTGCCTTATAAATCCCATTCAATTTCTTTCTGAAGACCCACTTATTCTTTATAGTTCTCTTGTTGTCTGGAAGTTGGGTTAACGTCCATGTTTCATTTTTATGAAGTGCCTCCAGTTCTTTTTTCATAGCATTTTTCCATTCTTCACTCTGTAAAGCTGTCTCGTAATCGATTTCTTCTTCTGCTATCATACAAACAAAATCTTCATATTTTACTGGTGGTTTTATTGAACTTCTATGCCTTAGGTTTCTTCCTTCTTCTTCATGTTCTTCATTTTCTTCTGTGTCATCTTGGAAACCATCAAGATCGTGTTTTTCGTTATTGCTATTGTCTTCTTTTGTCTCTGTAGTCTGTGTTACTTTTTCTTCTGTTTTAATCAATATTGATGTACTCTCTTCAATGTATTTCTTTGGAATTACATCTCGGCATACTTCTATTCTTTGATCGGTTGGAAAATATATTCTGTATCCTTTCGTTTCTTCAGAATAGCTCACAAAAATCCCTTCTTTGCTTTTATAGTCCCATTTTTTACGAAGTTGTTTCGGTATATGGGTATATACAGGCTGTCCAAATATTAAGAAATGATCAATCTTTGCTTTTTGAATATTAGTTCAAATGGTGTTTTACCGGTTATTGAACTAGTCCCCGTTCTATTCAGAACATGAGATGATGTATTTATGGCTTCGGCCCAAAACAGTTTTTCCAATTTTCGGTGATGAAGTAAAGTTCGGGCGGCTTCTACTAACGTCCTCATCTCCCTTTCGGCTGCTCCGTTTTGTTCGGGTGTATACTTCACTGTGAACCGAATTTATACCGAAATTCAGGACCGAAACAAATGAAAAAATAAAAGTAATAAGGACAGATAATGGGACAGAATTTGGAGACATTATTAAAAAAATTTGTTGGCTTGCAGTGTTTTTAGGGAATAATTCCAGTGAAAAAGTAACAACTTTCATTAAATTCAAATTGAATTGACAATACAAAATTAAAAGTCTATCTGACAACTAACTACAGCTAGTCCGATAAATAAATGTTAAATAAAAATTTTTATTCTAACAGTTATTCCCCTTTTTCACAATTTTTCTCACACTCAACTCAGTATGTAAGAATTCAAAATAACAAGCTCTTTCAATATCTGTGAAAATATATAGGGTGTCCCATTTAAATTGAAGAAGTTGATGGCATTTCCGGTTAATCAAGAAGTATGTTATTAACAAAAAAATGTACATCTGATGCATTTTGTTTCATTGCACTCACCTGCAAATTTTCATAAATGTCGTTCTTTTCGTTTAAACGATATTTACTTCCATACTTCATCCCAACCCCGTATATTTTTAGTTTCTGTCTAACCATTGTTACGATTATAGTCCAGTAATTTAGGGCATTTTAAACCCCAATCTTTAGAAAAATTCCTAGTGAGCTGGATTTTTGTATACACCTTCATTACAGTGTCATCGATCGACATCGATATCGTGCCGGCTAAAAAAGTTATGAAGGTCAAAAGGTCACTCACAAAAATCAGATCCTAATGAAATTATCTACAAAAAATGTCTACTGAATTTTCCTCTAAAATCAACCGTTTTTGGAGTAAATCGCTGCAAAAGCGACTAGTATGCACTCACATACGCTATTGTATACCGTACACCAGGGCGTTGCGAGGCCTTCCCCTTTATGCTTGCTACTGCCTGTCGGACTGTGTTTAGTTCAGTTGAAAATTATTTCTTGGGCGTTGGAAACGTTATTTTGGTTATTTTCTGCTCTTAAACAGTTTTCATCATGGTGATTATCATATATTGTAGAAAATGGGAACGGTTTAAAAACATTGAAAAATGCTAGATTCGCTAGCAGTCGAAGTTAAAAACTAATATACTAATGCCAATAACGACTCTATTACCACCAGCACCCGATGATCTACTGAAGACCATCTCTTGCAATTGTACGAAAGATTGTGGTTGCAAATGTGGATGCAACAAAATTGGGTTGAGATGTTTCATAAGTTTGTGGATATTGCCGTGGCCCGTCATGATCAAACATTCAAACGGGTCAACAAATGATGAAAATGATGAAGATGTAGATGTCAATCTAGAAATGAGTCCACTCGACGTGTTGTCAGCAACTATTACAGATAGAGAAGCTGAAGATATCGACAATAAATAAAAAAATTTATATACTGAAGTTAACTTTTTTTGTATTCCTCACAATAATTTATTATATCTTCGTGTTCCTAGGGTCAACTCTCGTCAAAACCAGTTATTTTATCGGAACAATTACAGGACAAACGTATATAAGTCGTCTCCTTTATATAAGATCATTTATAATTATTCAAATATCGAAACAAAAATAGATTTTTTAAAATGTCAATTGTCCACAATCAAACGTGCATTTTTAACTACTTAAATCTAATTCTCACAGTGGGGTTATAACATTGTTAGTTTGTAATTTTGTATATCCATTTCAAAGCTGAAATAGGCATGCTGAACACACACTTTTTTTTTCTTGTTCTAAAAGTTTTTTTTTCAGTGTGTGTTCATTATGTCCTATGCATGCATGTTAATATGGTTTGTTCAAACAACTATTTTCTCTATCATAGATTTTGTTATGTAGAACATATTTGTGTTTGTCACCTTATCCTGGAATTGGGCGTGTCCCGTTGGATATTGTATTAAAAATAAATAAATAAATAAACAATTTCAATGAAAAATTATTTATTTTTGAATAAGAAAACCTTTTATTGGATATCATAGACTATACCTACGGGGGAAACCATGTGAAAAAAAGCGCCTTGCATTCTACTTCATAGGTAGCTTTCACAGCGCTCTACTTCAAAAACGGTTGATTATAAAAAAAATTTGAAAGACATTTTTTGTAGATAATCTTACTAGGAACAATTTTTATAATGGCTGCTATTGACCTCCGAGCAATAGGTCGCGAGATATTTGCGAAGAGCTGATTTTCGATGTCGATTTTTCACATCTTCATTACAACACCGTAGTGAAGGTGTATACGAAAATCCAGCACACTAGGAATTTTTCCGCAGGTAAAACTTTAAATGGCTGGCCTATTAGATGTACCTACTTGTAATTAATATCAAATTAATTTTTTTTTCATTCCAGTTCCCAAACACTTATCTCCTCCATAAATTTACTAATGGGTTAACCTAAGGATGATCCACATTACATTTGTTGTAGCGGTTTTTTTTTTACTATTCGCTTATGAATATTATTGACGATTCGGTCTACGTGAATATATTAGATTGACGGCAAAGTTCGGAATGACATTAGTCATTTCCAACGAGGTGGAAAAGAAAGGGGAGAGAACATAACAGTATAAAAAAGGTAGAACGTGTCGCGGAACACACGGTAGGAACTTTAGTTCCTTTTAAGCAAAAGTTATGTAATACATCTGACGTTATAGATAAACAATTTGCATATTCTTTGGTGGTTGAGTAGTAAGCACACCAGACTCTCACGCGGTAGACCCGGGTTCGATTCCCCGCGAGGAATTTTTTTATTGTTAATTTTATTTTTAAATAATCATTCTGCTTGATATTAATAACGACAACAGGTAGACGTTTGAAATATTTAGCAGAATATTCATTATTATAGATAATGGTACGGTACCCTCCATGAGGGAGTCCGACTGGCAACATCTACTTATAACAGCATCGTATATTTAAAAAAGGAAACCGTAGCATTATACAAATTGGACATTCGTTTACCACAAAATTAGTGGAAACATAAAATTGAATTCTTAAATTTTTAATTTGAAGTTATATTACAGTTTATAGAAATTTTTATTTTCTAGATTTTTTCCTAAGTGGGTCGTAGAAAAAATATGCTGCTCGACTCGTGTGGATTGTCCATATCGCACTTGAACGATTGAGCACTACGGCGTCGTGCTTCATCTTCGTCCTCGTGCGATATGGCCATCATATCCACACTAGTTGCACAAACTACAATTTCTTTCAAAATATGCCCTTTTACATTTAAAAACTACCTGCCAAATTTCAAATCAATTTATCAATCCATTTTAAAGTTATCGAATTAAAACATTCAAGTTTTCAAAATTTCAACACCCTGTATTTCGAAAAGTAGCTAGACCCCTTAATCGCGCAAAAAAATTATGGAAATAATAGTAAAAATTTATCCGAACAAATTCAAGTAGATCACTAGCACTGCGAATACCAGCTTTGCATAGAATTTCAATATAGCATCGGTGGTTCAGTGGTTAGAATGCTCGCATTGCACGCGGGCGGCCCGGGTTCGAATCCGGGTATGAGCATATTTATTATTATGAATCGCAAAAGCAAGGCACATAACGAAGCAATGTAACATAACGCAGCGTAACGTAACGCGTAACGGTCAGATCTTTTGCGTCGCGACCCCTGGTCGCTCAAACATAACCTGGCGTAAAGAACAAAAGTTCCAATAATCATCGACCAAAGTGGCTTCTGAATATGGCCGATTTCCGTAAACAAACCAGAGGCGTACATTAAATTATTCAATTAAGGGAAACGAAAAACCCTCATAATATGCATTTTTTAAGGTGGTACTTTATCTTGTTAGAGAATTGATACCAGATTTTGATACATTCAAAAATTTCAGAACACTATTATTGTACAACTCAATATAAACTTAAATTCATACTAATACTTATAAATAACCTTTCTAATACTGAAAATCACAATTTTTTTAACGTGGCTTTTCAATTTAACACATTTCAGTATATTAAGGTTATCTATGTTGACACAAGAATTGATGACTAATGTCACTAATGTGGCTTCTCAATATGGCGACTTCCGTCGAAACTTGGTTAAATTACTACCATGCTTAACTTCCCTCCTTTTTTAGAGTAAGATCCCAGAGCGATAAGACATAACTTATTTTCAAATAGATGAAATGTTAGGTTCTCAGTAGCATTTCGTGTGCGAATACCTGTTTGTTTGTGAAACTAGCCTAAGGGCACCTGGGCAGGTATCAGGTGAGAAAGGTGACTAAAAATGAGGGTTACTTTACTCAAATTTGTATGTCCGATTTTTATATATATATATATATACAGGGTGTCTCAAAATTGACGCCCGTCCTTCCAGAATATGAATCGGGAGGCTAAAACGAATTAAAACGTAAGAATGAAAAAATTGCGTTATGTCGATGGTTACAGAGTTATTGACAAAAAACAAAGATCTAACATTCAATGTTTAAACTTTATTAAAAACGAATATTTGTTACAAAACAAGAAATTAATTTATAAAAGGTGTTCAAACAAATCGCCTCCTATACTTCAATGCAAATATTTGCACGATTTATCATTGAATCACGAACCCTCTGCAGCATGTTTTCGTCTATAAACGTCACAGCAGCGTGAATAAGAGCTACTACATCTTCCGTATTCTCAACAGGTTCAAAGTAAAATTTTTCTTTCAAGAATCCCCAGAAGAAAAAATCTAATGGATTTAGATCTGGAGATCTAGGAGGCCATAGTACGGGTCCACCTCTTCCAATCCAACAGTAGGGGAATGTTTGATTTAGTAATGTTCTCACTTGTCTACCATAATGTGCAGGAGCACCATCATATTGGAACCAACAATTCAATCTAGTTGCTAATGGAACTTGATCGAGAAATGGCAGTGATAAATTGTCGTTTAAAAAATGAAAATACGATGCTGAATTAAGTCGGTTAGGTAACATATTTGGGCCGATTACATTATTATTTAATAATCCAGCCCAAATGTTTACATTCTCGATTGGAATAATAACGTTCCATTTTTCAAACAAATAACCGTATGAAATTATACTTATACTTATTATGACCAAAAATGACAGAACTAAAAATTAACATTTAACATTACCATAGCAACATATGCTACTCATTTGTTTTTAGCTGACTTCGTTTTTAATAAAGTGTAAACATTGAATGTTAGATCTTTGTTTTTTGTCAATAACTCTGTAACCATGGACATAACGCAATTTTTTTATTCCTACGTTTTAATTCGTTTTAGCCCCCCGATTCATATTCTGAAAGGACGGGCGTCAATTTTGAGACACCCTGTATATATATAACTGAAAGATGGGTGTATCGCCGTGATCTTTGATCATGAGAGTCGAGTTGATTTTTGGTTTACTCAGTTCGAAAGCCTGACTGATGAGACCTAAGAGGTCGAAACAGCTGCGAACTGAATAAATTAGATATCGACTCAACTATCTTTTTTTGATTATATATATATATATATATATATATATATATATATATATATATATTTTGTAGAATAATATTTTAGAGTAGTATCATAAGTGTCAGACACTTTCCATGTACCAAAACTTTTGTCAGACGCTTCACAGCTCCACAAAAAATTAATACACTTTTTCCACTTTCACATGTCTGACTTTTAAATATGTTATGAAGGCAATTATTACTAGGTTATATGTGTTTTAACAGATTCGAACTATACTGAATACTATACGCTTACTGACAAAAGTTTTGGTCCATGAGAAGTGTCTGACACTTATGATACTATTTCAGAATATTATCCTACAAAAATATAAAAATCAGACATTAAAATTCAAGTTGAGTAACTCTTATTTTCAGTTACCTTTCTCACCTGATATCTGCCCAGGTGCCCTTAGGGCTAGGTCCACAAACACACAGGTATTCAAAGCACTGAGCTACTGAGAACCTAACATTTCATCTATTTGAAAATAAGTTATGTCTTATCGCTCTGGGATCTTGGACTAATTCTTTCACCTCGTTGGTCATTTGCCGTTGACCTCAACCAGCCAAACCCGGTTGAAAATACTATGACGTCACGGTAAACTTATATGAAGTAACGGTTTCTGGTAGCTAGGAAACAAACAAACACCTAGCCTCCAATAAAATAACTACTCTGTCAAACTATCTCATTGAGCTAGTTTGTGTGATTGGTTAACCGTTATGTTATGGTTTGGAATACAAGTCAAGGAATATTGACTGGTTAACTAATAGTTAAACCGGTTTGTGTGGTTGAGTTTAAACAAAATAGGCTATTAACTGAATCCGTTTTTTTAGCAATTACATTTCAAATTTTCAATAAAAAAGTGGAATAATGGAAAGCTGAATTGGAAAAAATAAAATATATTTTTTTTATTTGTAAACTTTTGGAACATTATAACAATGCATATAAGTAAAATATTCGAAGTAAATAAATAAAAAATATAAAACAAATCACGTATTGGTTTGAAGCTTCTGTTTTACTCTTTTTATTTTGGCTTTCAGTCCGTTCTCTCTCTCTTTTATTTTCTTAACTTCTGATACTCTCTCTTGCTCTTTCCTTCTTATTTCTTGAATCCTTAAAACAGATTTTCATCAAAATTTCTCCGTTTACATCCGCTACATTGAACAATAATTATTTGTATGTGCCTTTGGGAGTAGCTCAAATTACAAATATAAAAATGTTTTGCCGGGTTTGAGGAAAAATCAAATCACAGTGATATTGAGTCAAAACATGGCCTGTAGCAAATGTCACCAGAAAGGGAGACAATCCTCCTCCGGCATTGGAGTACCCTTCATTAAAAGACGTGACAGAAAGCTGGGTAAGTGAGCAGAATCTATTAAAATTAGCACCACTTCTAAGGGTTCTGTTGTATCACAACCTGTCAGTAGAGGCGATGCGAATTTCTATAACAAATCAATGTAATCGATTTCGCTTATCTAATCGAATTTCAGTCGCGTTATAGTATATTACATAACAAGAGTTGTAAGTTGCTTATTACATGCGAATAGAAAAGTTGCGCACGAGCCGCGTAGCGGCGAGTGTAGTAATTTTATAAGCATGTAATAAGCTTACAACTCTAGTTGTGTACTATACTTTTTCTACGAACAATTCCATTAATAAAAATAAAACGCATTTATTTATTAAACAGTAGCCAGAAAAAAATACTGCACATCAGGAGCTTCATTTAAAAAAAGTTTTATCTCACCAAAATGTAAGGCTTTTGATTTTTTGCTTTTAAAACCGTCCGATTGTCTTTTTAAGTAACCTCGCAATTTTGTGTAATTTTCAATATTGACATTATTCTTCAAAATAATAGTACTCCTCAACATCGAATATATTGCCATAATGAAGATGGTTTGAATTTCTTAGTGATTTCTCCAAAATATGCCAAGAGTACGTTTTCAGAAAATGAACTTACATTGTTAGTTGTTCGCCAGTCCATAAACTGCCGGTATACATTTTCATATCTTCCTCTTGGCTTTTCTGGCAATATGTTGTCAGAATTGACCGGCTAATTTTATAATATTGGGTATGGTGCGCTACTTAGTTCGTTTTACTATTTGATGAGCTCATTTCAATTATTTGTCTTTAAAACAAATGTACATTCACACCAACAGCTAGTGACAGCGAGTCTTATTAATTATTAAACGTCAAAGCCACCTCTACCAACTCGTTTCCATGGTTACTCGAAACCATTGACTGACTAGGCTTGGTTGATAAATTGTTGTTTTTCTGGAACTGAAGCGTAATTTTTTTATTACGTGCTAGTCATTACGTGTCAGTATCTGTAATGATCTATTTACTTAGTAACCAAATAGTAGGTAATATGGAATTTACTAGTGTGAGAGTAGAAAAAGTGTATTTTACTACTTTCTGGAAAATAAAAATCGAAGATTGCTACGGTTTCGGAGGAATGAATGGAAAAAAATTGTGATAATTCTTTGTCGAGCTGAGATAGATGATGGACAAGTTTATTCTTTCATTCAATACAAACATACCCGCATCAACAGCTGAGAGTTATTAGCAGGAGATCTTGTGCAAGTAGTATGTGTTGTGTTTGGGATATAGATTGAATTATCTTTCATTTCTCGCATATTCGGGACACTCCAAGGGAGTGTTTTATAGTAAGAGAAGTATAACAATGTGTTGGTGCATTCTTTGCTGACGAGATATTGGTGCGTAGAGATAGTAACCTATACGCATACGGATTGAGATGAATTATTATTGTTGGGGTGAGCAGAAACTCCCACTTGCAGTGTAGTTAGAGAAAATGAGTTGTCGAAGTTACTAAAACGAAGATTCATTTGCAATGACTAGCAGACTGCTGTCTGGGCTGGTTCTAAAAGCGCTGAATACTCATTTTAATGAAGAAGTTTGATTGAATTAGTTTTATTATCATGTAGCAAATAGAGACGAAATCAAATTTACTCATCATCAAGTTCAATAGGCTATATATACCATCTCCCATGTTCGGTTTGATAGAGTTTTTTACAGATTTATTCGATTGGATTTAAAATTCATATCTTCTACCCGCATTAGATTAAAATTATGGGTATTTTTAAGTTAATCATAAATAACATAGTGTGTATTTTTGCTTCAAAATTGGAATCTTGACTTTTGCGACCTGTTTTTGATTTCATAATTGCAAACTTGAAGTGAACCAGTGCTTCTGCTTTTTGTATAAATGATAGGGTCATCTACATAAAGGCTAATACAGAGATTGCTGTTGACAAAATTTCTGAGAATTAATGTTCCAAAAATATAGAACTGGGCATATCTGGGAGTATTAACTCTGCAGAAATATGGTGGGAATATTATCTGGCTCAACGGCAGAGTTTCAATGTTTTCAAGTAAAAATTCAAGTTACCGGAGAATCAAGAGTAGGAGTTATTGATTTGAATTGCGAAACTTTTTATCACTTCTTCAGTGTATAAAGGTTTCGACCACTACAATTATATTGGCAAACATCTGCTATAGCCTCACATACATTTTTTCTGTCGGATATCAGCTGATTAAAATAGAATGAGATGTTCATGTGGTGAATAGAACTTTGTCCTCTGATTTTTTGAGTTCTATAGTTTATAGTTCAGTAAAGTAGTGGGTTTCATGGAGGTTTCATGTACAAGCTTTCCATTCACCTTTTTTTTTATAAGGAAACGGGTTTCGGCTCTGTTATTTTTAATTCAAGGCAAGACAAAAGTATTGTATTTGAGAATTATAAAAAGCATATAATTAATTCTTAAACAGTATTTTCATAATAGCTGGCGTTCATGGATTAAAAACAATCTCTTCAAAGTTAGAATTAGTATCGCATATTTCTTCGCGTTCAACACAGCTTTTATTCAACTCCGCATGCTGAATATCAAAAGTGAAGTTTGTTTTTATTATCTTTTCTCCCATAGCACCAAATATCAAAAATATGCAATACTCTTCTCATCAGTATACTACCTCACTTTCGGAGTGGGGTATATATGTATCCCAGAAAGGTATGTATGTATCATATTAAGGCAATCACTTGGACATGGTTTGCTTTAACCTATTTCCTGAAAGAGTTTGAGAACATCTGCAGGCTTCAGCTTAGGTACGTGTCCCTTTTCTCTTAATGCTGTGCTGTGCCCTAGGATTCTGAATTGCTATACTTTCCCCACACAGCACAATACGTCCATCGGATCCATTTGATGTCCATTGCAAGTCCAAACGACCTAAATGTACGTCCATTGTACGTACAAACATGGAGGCTTATTCGATGTACTGAATTGTTCGTCCAATGAACGTCCATTCTATGTCCATTTTAAATCTAATCGTACGTCCATTGTACGTACAAATATGAATGCTTATTGGATGTACCGAATTGTTCGTCCAATGGACGTCCATTTCAAGTCTGAACATTCAATGGCGTTGATAGTAGTTGGACTACCCACTTATAGATGGCTGTATCTATGCCATAATCATACAATTATTGGTCTAAGCTATGTAAGTGAGTCATCAAAAGCGTGGGCAAAGCTAGTGGTGGGTGGTCCACGACAAACCACATCTCCAATAACCAAGTCTCTCTCAATGTGCATTATTCACTGAGGAAAACCAAACTTTTTTGATGTGAAAACATCACCCATTGTATGTCCGAACATGAGCATCCATTGTATGTCCGAACATGGACATCCACTATGTATGTCCGAAGATGGACATCCATTGTACGTCCAAAGTGGTATCCGCAGGACATTCAATGGACGTCCACATTGGACGCACATGTGCTGTGTGGGTCCTTGAGTATGTGAATAGAATTTCACCTAATCTACATCCATCTTGCTTTATCAGATTGAGCTTTTTGAGGAGCCTTTCCAGGTAGCAGTGTTCTTTTAGGACATCTGTCAAAATTTTCAAATCAGACTTAATCTGTTCCAGCCATTCATTTGTTTTCACCAGGTTGTAGTTACCTAGTAGTACCTTTCTCACATTCCCTCTTTTCAATGGTCAGAGCTTCTCTTATCTTCGCACAGGATGTTTCACCCTCGCCTTTTGCTAATTTATTTGCTTCCATTTTCTTTTGTTCTAGTCTGTCCTGGAACCTACTGTAAGGTGGAAAGTGATTCTCAACCTCACCCCTTTACATATGGTGGTGGAAAGTGATTCTCAACCTCACCCCTTTACATATGGTGGTGGAAAGTGTTGCAGAAAGAACAAGATACAGACTAAGTAGAGAGGGAATCTTTGAAAAAAACACCTCCTCACTTCTTAGAAATCAGACAACCTGGGACATGCCACAAGACGGTATGATGAAAAAATATAACTTTTCAAAGAAATTCGTTACGGAAATGAGCAACAAGGAGAAATGGGATCCAAATACCATTACCAGACTTGGAAAGAATGCCATTCAATGGTACACAGACGGCTCAAAAGCAATAGAAGGAACTGTGATAGGAGTGTTCGGGCCAGGAACCAAACACTCTGAAAGCTTGGGAAAAACCCCAAGTATGTTTCAAGCGGAAATCCACGCCATAAGAAAGTGCGCCCAGTTCAATATTGATAAAGGATACAGAAGACAAAGGATTATTATAATGTCGGATAGTCAAGCAGCCATTAAGGCACTGAGCTCTTGTGTAATCAGTAATCACCTTACTATGGATTCCAGGACACACTGGAATAGGAGGAAATGAAATAGCAGATGAACTAGCAAAGAGGGGGACTGAAATACCTTTCTGGGGGCCCGAACCCTTTTGCGGAATCAGCTCCAATGTAATATTGGAAGAAATAAGTAATGCCGAGAAAAAGAGAAGATCTGACCATTGGAAAGATCTAGTAGGGCT
>CAJUYI010004773.1:0-17456 GCA_910591695.1 Galerucella pusilla
GAATGTTAAGCTTTTCCTACCCGGTAAACAATGTACTATTGTTACCAAACTGCTTACAGTATTGCATTTTATTTTCAATTCCGGTTATATCGGAAGTTGTTTAAAAATATGGGAAACCTTGTATATTTTTTCATCCCTCATATTTTAATAAAAAAAAAGGTAGAACGTGTCGCGGGACTCACGGTAGGAACTTTAGTTCCTTTTAAGCAAAAATTATGTAATACATCTGACGTTATAGATAAACAATTTGCATATTCCTTGTTGGTCGAGTAGTAAGCAAACCAGGCTCTCACGCGGTAGACCCGGGTTCGATTCTCCGTGAAGAAGTTTTTTTTATTGTTAATTTTATTTATAAATAATTATTCTGATTGATATTAATAACGACAACAGGTAGACGTTTGAAATATTTAGCAGAATATTCATTATTATAGATAATGGTACGGTACCCTTCATGAGGGAGTCCGACTGGCAACATCTACTTATAACAGCATCGTATATTTAAAAAGGGAAACCGTAGCATTATACAAAGTGACTTAATATACAGGGTGATGAATTTGTAAAACCAAAGTTACTAATAATATAAAATATACAGAAAATCTGGCATCATTGCATTTATCAAATCTGGAATCTACTTAACCCAAAATAAGTGTACCCCAAATTTTGTACAATTAGGACTAGCAATTTACGAGATAGTTGGCCCACACTGTATAGGTCAGTGTTAATATTAATAACTATAGAGAGTTAGTATAAAGAGAGAGAATGGAGACAAGAAGTCAAGTATCTAGGTTTAACTCTAGACAGTAAGCTCCTGTGGAACAAACACGAAAAGGAGATTACATACAAGGCAAAAATGGCTATAATGGTGTGCAGGAATCTGGCGGGGAGAAACTGGGGCTGTAACCCAAAAATCCTAAGCTGGATGTACACTGCCATAGTGAGACCAATTATCACTTATGGAGCCATTGCGTGGAGTAGTAGAACTAGCCTATTGACATAGTATAAGGAGCCTCCTCAACGCTCTATTATCAGCACTAAGAAATTAATATTTTATGAGATGTTTCCTTACTTAATTATTGCTTCCGCCACTGTTTTTAAGAAGATCACGAGATGGAAGTAGATCAATCTATTGTTTAAAAAATTGATACTTTTTATGTCAAAAAATTAATGATATAGTTGATATTAATAAGTGTAGAACATTTGCTAATAGTACCTAGGACGTTGTAGTTAACCGACATTAAGTAAATTGCAAAACTTCTCGTCCCATCTTTATGGAAAACTAATCCCTTCATCTACAACCATCAGTCCTTTTAGTAACTACCATTAAATTATTATTTTATTATGTTTTTAACAAGAACCGCGTTCCATCTGAGAGTTTAAGTTTAATGCTCCAACTTTTATTGCTGTGTTTTCATACAATAAGTTGTTAAAATATCAACAATGAATTATTTCATTCGTAAGACAATAGCACACATTTGCATATAAAGTGTTATTATTGTAAAAAGCCAGACAGTACTTAAAAAATTTTCACTAATTAAGTCTCAAGGGTTTATGACATTTTTTTACGTTGTGGTCAAGTCATTTCTCCTTGAATATGACGCATATATCATTTGGCGTACCAAAGTTTCGGCGTCAATACGTGGTGTCGAAAAGGTAGGCGTTAAAGACGCCGCTGCAGAGGAGCGGCGTCACAACATGCAGGCGCAGGTATTCGGCATTAATGTTGTGAAATTACCTATTTTGTTTGGTCCACTTGTGTTGAGCGTCCAATAAAATTTTGATTTATTACACGGCACTGATTCAGTTGTGGTTTTAGGTTTGAGGGCGCCCTAGGCCCGAGACGATATGGCGCCCTTTTTCTTTCGTAAATAGTTTATTGTTTTTAGGGTTTTTTATACAAAAAAGTCTATTTTTTTCACTACTAGCCTCTAAACCTAACTTTATTGAATTTTGTTGAGGTAGAAAAGTCGTCTTAAACATTTTGGCGCCTCTCAAAATTTGCCGCCCTAGGCCCGGGCCTCACGGGTCTAAGCCTAAATCCGCCACTGCACTGATTTCGATTTTACTATATATTGGAAATTTGTGAAACGTCACTCGACCTAGGTTGCCATTTCAAAAAACGTCAAAACAGACGCCAAAAACATTTGACATTTGCTCTAAAATATTCAGATAAAGTCTTATTAATCGTTCATATGAATATTTGATGTCGGATTTCAACGAATTTAAAGAATATTGTAGATACATTACTACTACTTCTACTACTACTAAATGTGCAGTCGAGCCTTGACCTAGACAAACTCAAGCCAAGGTTCCGGCACTGAGGCTCCTGCTCCTGCTCCAGCCTCCTGCTACCTAGACATCCATGAAGCCGAGCCCTTCAATAAAGGCCACAATCTTTTTCAGTGGATGCCTGCTTCTGTCTCTAGGGGCCATATCAGGGACTCCGAAGATTCGCCTGCGTAGTACAGCCCAGTGTGGACACTCTAAGAGAACATGGACTGACGTTTCGTCAGTCATGCCGCAACCCCTACATAGGGAACTTTCCTCTACTCCTAGGTTGTAGAGAGGTGCTTCCTCATACAGCAGTGCACTGTTAGGAGTCCTGCTATCTTCCTTAACAACAAGAGTTTACTAATAGTATTACTGTCAGGAAGTAGACAAAGCACATTTCGAACACTTGCTATAAGAATCTATTGTTGATATTTGATTAATTAAATTTAAAAAAATTATTCCAATAATTTTGGTATTTATTTAATTCATCCGTCAAAATTAGTTTACACCCAAACAAAATTAATATGTCAATGCCTTTCAAACGAGATATCACTTGCCATAAGGTCCTATTTAAAATTATTGGCCAGGGTGGCACTGAGACGTTATCTATTACTATTACGTCACCTGTTACCATTCGTAGAGAAGTTTACAACACTTTATTTTCACCCTCCAAATTTTATTGATGTAAGTGTAGCCGTTCAAAAGATACGAGGGGGGAGGGGATTGAATAGCACTGTATAAAAAAAACGTAGTATTGACGTAGTCCACTTGCCCACATCACTGCCAATTAATTCGATAGAACTAATATGGACACAGATGAAAAGTTTTTAGGGTCGACATAAGTATTTTCATACTAAAAGATGTAAAATCATTATTAGGTCCCTATTACAAGTTACTAAAGAAAATTGGCAAAAAGCAATTCATCATGTTAAAAGAGGAAGAAAACATGTGAAATCTGGAGAAAATTGTAGATGAAGACACTACAGTGACACGTTTAACAATTGCTCGATTTAAATAAGCTGAGTCGTGCTTTAAATAGGTAAAATGATTCACCAATAAAAAAAAATAAGCTTCTTTGTGAAACGTCACTCGAAGTAGGTTGCCATTTCAAAAACGACGTCAAAAAACGTCAAAACAGACGCCAAAAACATTCGAAATTTGCTCTAAAATATTCAGAATAAAGTCTTATTCATCGTTCTAGAATTTCATAACTGTCCCTTCATCAATTTCGAAGATAGCCCCTTTGTGGAAAAACTTTTGCATCACCCTGTATATATTTTATAAAATATTTACGTTTGATTTATTGCACCCGATGTTTTTTAACCTTGCTAAGCAATGCAACATCCGGCAAAACCACAAGAACTTCATTATTTGATGTCTTTACGGTTTGATTTTTTCTTTGTGCAATTTCGATTCAATCTAATTTATTACCAACAATTTCATCTCGGTAACGAATTTTCGGTTTAAAGAGGACGTTCCTATCCTTAAATCGAATACGTGACAGAGAATAATATCATTCGATTTGGTTCATTACTGTGAACAACTTGGATCATTGTACTGTTTTAGTTGGTCGAGGTTGAACGTTTGCGGCGCTGTCGTTCATAGACTATACTGATTGCGAAAAAGTTTAATAGGTCATACGATTTGCATTAGTGCGACAAGAATAATGTGAACGACACTTCTTGAAATAGAGAGACTAGAATTTATTCTGTGTAAAACTCACACTTAGAAGACGGCGAGATTTTAATGCCTAATGCACTTGTGAAATGAACGAAAATTAGACTTCGTGATTACTTCAAGGACAGTTTGAATGAAAGGGCGAAAACTGATGTCTAGTTTTAGTAGCTTGAGGATTTTCGTGATTTAAATTTTTTGGAATGTGTATATTTGATATATCTATATGATGAAGAAGAGGTGTGTATTAATCCGATGGTTGAGTTGGGGGATATTTACAAAAAATGCTAACAAAAAATATTAAGTTATGAAATCATACAATTTTATTTTGTTAAATCTACATTATATTTCTGTGGCAAGAAGCCACAACTTGATAAGTCTACTTTTTATGAAAATTAAGGTATCAACACCACTGTGTTCGTCTCATCGAGATCTACAAGATGGTATAACTTGATAATTCGAATTCCTAATAGTAACGGTCATAGAAGGGATGCCCAATCCTGATATGTTCAAAGTGGATATTACAGACGAGGTAAAAACTTGATAAGTTGACATAACAATGTATGCCTTTAATTAAATGGTTTTAAAAAAGATGTCAACACTTGATATGTCAGACTGTTGTATGTGGAGTGAGCTTCAAGGAGGGAGAGGATTAGATCAGATTGCCTCTTGTATTTTAAAAAAGCTTCTTCAGTTACCAACAAGTGTAGAGTAGGTAATTACGTACTCAGATACATGTGGCGGCCAGAACAGAAACATTAATATGGCAGTTATGTTTATGTATGATCTGGCAAAAAAACGATAATTTGAAGGTCATTGATCAACAATTTCTCCTACCAGGTCACACACGTCTAGAATGTGACAGTGATCATGCACGTATTGAGCGGGCAAAAAAGAGACTTGGGTCATCAGGATCTTCCAGCAGTGGGGGAGAAAATTATAGGATTATGGTTCCTCGTGATTGGTGTCAGTCCAGCTATCCCTGGAAAAAAAGCTTTGATGTGATTGAGATGAACTTACCAGATTTTAAAGCGTTTTCATCTCTTTTAGCTAGGAATAACGTCAACATTTTGGAAGTTTTCAAGTATTTTCAGTTAGAAAAAGAAGCTGGTAATTATTAATTTCATAGCCTTTTTGAATTTGGCTGAATACGATCCTGATGATTTTATTTATCAAATTTAAGGTAAGCTATATGTCAAAATAGCAAATAAAATTAACGACATACCCAAAAGCCGGATATACGTCACAAATGATGACGCACACCAAGAAGGCTATTGAATGTACTATATCTAATCACACACTCAACGTTCGCTATTTGCATCGCAGAGGCGACTAATTTTTGGTCATTCGAACAAAGATTAATCTGAGCAAATTGCTATTAACGAACGGCCCGACCAATCATACATATAAACGAACTTCTAACCTTGTTTTTACCTGGCTCTTGTGTCTTTCATCAACAGACTAGGATTTTTTTGCTCGATTTTCTCATTTTAGATTTTATTTTTAATTATTTATGACTATGTCTATCCATGAGGCAATATTGGTCGCTGTTCATGGTCAACAAACAGTACGAGGTGTATCTAATGACAGGAGTGACTACAATATAACCTCAAAACATGACAGATAAACAGATTAATCTTTTTCGTCGGTCAAAATATTCCGAGCAAACCGATTTACATCGAACTGATCTGAGCGGAATTACCCAACGGTTAAGATTTACAGATGTAATAAGTAATAAACGAACGATTCAGACTGAAAAGATTGATCGGAAGCAAATAACGTGGTCAGTTTACAAAGGACCCTGCACCATTTTATAGGTACGTAATCCTGGCTCTCGTGCGATTTTCGATTTTTTTATATGTTGTAGTCTTAATGATAACTAAGAGATCGTGATGGTTTAAAACTGTGCAGGCCCTCCAGTTTGGCGGTGGTGGCGTCTTTTAGTTGCGTCCTGAGCATAACATTTTGCCTCCCAGCACTATAAATCTCGCAATAATAGCAAATGTCTTGTATGTCGGGGGACCATGAGGAGGTCTGCCACACTTCTGTGCCATCAGAATCACAATTTCTCCAGAGGGTGCCTCCGCAATGGTCAATTTGTTAGTCCGGTGTTTTAACAGCAAGCGGAAGCAATGAAACCGAAAAAAATCATCAACAATCACGTTATGTAGGTTAGTTGGATCCATCTAACTCCCAAAGTCCTCACGAGTGGGCCCCAAAAGACTTTTTAACATTTTCTTGATCCCACGCACCCATCTCTAGCAGTAGATACTTCATGAAAAATCCGGTAGTTCGGATAGATACTGGGATAAATATTTGTCAAAAGAGCCATCACCCTTCATTAATTACAAATATTGTAGTGACGAAAAATCGTTTAAATTCAATTCAAGATTAGTTAGGAACGTTTAAAATTATAGTTTATGCTTTATGCAATTATAACTATTATAACGAGAATATTATGCGATTTGTAATAGTCGAGGACATTGCAAGGTGACGAAGCGAGTCACCTATCAATGTCCGAGACGGTGTTAAATCGCTAATAATCGAGTTATATTCAAAGCTTTATCGTATCATTGACAACGGCGATGCAACAAGGTTTTATATCACTCAATTTTGGCATTTCAAAAAGTCATCACTGAAATCACAAAGTATAGTTTCTACGTTGTGTAACATCGCAGCGACTTGTTGCTGGGACAAATCGCTGCAATAAAATGTACAATCAGCATGTCGATTGTTTGTTGCTGCGACTCATCCGGGCATAGGGGAAACGTATCGTGTTGCCAACTTGATCGACAGTGACAGCTAATAGAAATTTTGGGTGGGTCCGACAAAATCCACCAGAAAAGTCGCAGCGACTTCTGGGTCGAAAATAAAGCAAGTTCTAATTCATGCGACCGACGCGCCAACAAAAAACGCCAAGTTGCAACTTTTTCGAGTTGCAGCGTCAACTCGCACCGTGGAGAATGGACTTAAGAGATTTTGATATTCCTGACGATTTATCAGTTGCAGCCAACTTGCTTCCGGACAAATCTAAAATCCATTAAGAAAAGGAATATCGACAATTTTTGAGAGGTGAAACGAAGTACAGTAAGGTGTTGCTGGCGCATTTCGCGAAACTCTCTGAGGAATGTACTGCTTAATACTTATGGCCGAAATATTCCATGTTACAAGGGACTTTAGAACTGAAGGATAGAGTGAAAATGAGCAAATACGACGCCTTAATACGTTTCATCAAGAAGAAAAACGTTGGTTATAGAGTGAAAAAATCAAAAGTATTTACAAGTCAACGAGTTTGTGCGTTCTGCATTAGACGAGGAGTTTTCAATGATGAAAGTGGCTTTTTAATTGGAATTGGAGGAGCCTGTCGAACCAATGGCCATGGAAGATGTTGACGTTTTAGAGGACAAGCTGATTAGTACTATTCCCGACTCAAAAACACACAAGAAACGGATTTTCAGTGTGGTATCTGACGACGAAGTCAATCCTGTGCTTTTATTGAAAAAGTACGCAATATTAAGGCCAGCCCATATTTCTCATCGAAGATTGTTTGTATCATATAGAAAAGGGAAATGTCCGGTACAGACCGGCGACATTCACTTCTTCCATGAAATACCTCAAAAAATAGCTGAGTATCTCACTTGGAAATCCTAATAATAATGGTATGGTATGGTACCGCCTGTAAGGGCATATCGTCAGAGTCGGGGGTTCTTCTTCTCTGTTTCATCTCCCTCCTTGGCTTAACCTCTCTTCTTTCTCTTTCCTGCCCATGATGGATGAAACGAAGCCATTTATGCAATACCAGTTGTCTTTGGACCCTAGCATGATATCTATCAAGTTACCACAGTTGGGTAGTTCTCCCAGCTCCGTCTCCATCTTTATCCTCTCCGTTGTCCATCTCCTGCAGAAGAAGAGCGTGTGTTCAACGTCATCCTGCTCCTGGCAGTATCGGCACTGCTCATTCTCCCTTTTCCCAATCCTTATCGTGTAGGTACTGAAACTGCCGTGTCCCATCAGTATCTGGCTCAAATGATACCCTAGCGTCCTGTGTTAACAGTCGAGCCACTAATTCAAGTTCTTGATTAGCGTTTTCGTCCACGCTTCCTTGTTTTGTTCTTCCCACCTCCGTCACCATTTGTCCCGTATTTCTTCCTGAATTTTCCCTTCTGTTCCCTGCCTTCCTTTTGTATCCTGCTCCGTTCCTCTACTAGAGTGGATGGGAATCGGCGAAGGTTGCTAGAGGATGTTTAAAAGAAAGTGTGACCTATATACGAGGTTGAGTTTATACAGTTCCTTATTACTCACCCTGTATAACTTAGGTGTTCTTGTTGTGGTTAAACGAGCTAGCTGATATATCTGGCACATCCATATAATGTTGCTAAAATATTACATAATGCAGTGTGGTAATAAATCAACGTGAAAATCGAGACACACATGCAACGTCGTTACCTTATATATTATCATGTTTCGGATACGGTGCTCGACCTGATTCTCTTTTTCCATATTTGCGCAATGTCGCAAGCATACAATTAATAACATGGAATTTATTATTAAAATTCGGTCGTTGTTTATTGGTTGTATTGTTTATTGTTTCTGTTCTTACGATTTTTTTGGCTATATTTCAAAAAGTACTGGGGGGAATTAAAAGAGGTAACCCGCTGTATCTCAGATAATATTTATCTTAGAGCTTAGAGAGAAAAATCTATATTACAAACTATAAACAATCGGGCATAGTGAAACAAAAATTGAATGTTTTTGGTGGGCGCCAATGAAACAAATAATGAAGTTGAGCACCAATGAAACGAAAATGGTGTTTGAATAGCGTTGAAATAAAAATGATGGTAAATGCTGCAGGTTCTTGTCTAACTGACCGATTAGATTTGGAGGAAAACTAAGCCAGTGCGCAGGGCTTTGTTACCTAATGAAACTTAAGAAAAACAATTAATTTTAAAGTGACTAGGTGAAAGAAAAAGAAATTTTAGGGCGCCACTAATTTTCTTTCCTAAAAAAAAATTAAAAACAAAATCAAATTTGAAGGTGAGCTAATTTTTTATCTATTAATAAAAAAAAAATGAACCTTTCTGTGTAGTAAATAAAACTATCTAAGTAAAAAAATGTATATAATTTTTGTATGAAATTACAAAGAAAAAAAGGTAAGTAAAAAATATAAAATACTTAGCACTAAAAAATATGTTTGTGAAGATGAAGTCCAACTTTGTACTTTACATATTGGAAACTCTCCTAGGGAACGTTGTACTCCTAGGGACAGTTGTACCTACTCCTAGGGACCGTTGTACTCCTAGTGACAGTTATACTAATAGGGACCGTTTTGAGCTCAACTAATGTGTTCTCAAGGAACTGTAGCCTCAGGAAATGGTATCGTAGGAAACTGTGCAGTAATCCAAGTACCTTTTAGGTAATGTTCGGAAAATTTTCATTCTCACGTTCAGATAAAAACAATATTGTATATGGACTGCTGCATAGTTTCAAAACTTGATGATTTGTCGACAGACGATGAGAGAATACCTCACGGTACCTTTTTTATTTAAAGACACAAAATTTTGAATTTCCCGTTAAATTCTTTGAGAATATTGATTTTTAGACCATTAGTTTATTCCACCACAAATGACAAAAGTGAAATAATTTATTTATTATTCGAATGCAATATTTTTAGGAAATATATTATATATATACAGTGCGGAAACCACTTATGGAATAAAATTCTTTATGGCATTATTTTAGAAAATTGTAAAAAATCCCGAGACACGTCAACTTTTGATTTGAGTTGTGCGTTATGTAAACATAAATTCAAATGTATGCAAGTATGCAATAGTTGGTGTTTTTTTTAATGAAACACCCTGTATATTTGCATATTTTTGAAATCCTCTTAATAAACCGATTCCAACAAACTAAATAATGTATGGTCAATTATGAATTATACAGGGTGAAATTTTAAAATTAATAATTTATTACACTTGAAATATTGGTAGGTACTTTTTTAAATTAGCTAAATACGGATTTATCAAAAATCTTAACTAACTAATTATTAGACGTATTTGTATATTAAACAAAACCTGCTACGCCCACGAATTTTATCATAAATACCTAAAAATTGCCTGAAAACGCCAATAATTAGACAAAATCGGTAAATAATGTGGATTGTTTTGAATCGATAAATAATGTGGATTGTTTTAAATCGGTAAATAATGTGGATTGTTTTCTATTCTGTCAGTTCATGTGTTGACAGTTTATACTGAAAAAGTAAAATATTTGTCAAACACTCTTTCCTTGTCGACATAACAATGAAATATTTAACTGAGACTCACCGAATTGAGATTTTAATGATGATCGGGTACGGGGATAACTGCAGAAGTCAAGTTGAAGTGGCAAACTTATTTAATCACAGGTATCCCGAATTGCCTAATTGCCTAAGATGATGTGAAAGTGGATATCATGTTAAGTGTCGAAGAGAATCCAACTTCAAGTACACGTCGAATTGCCCGTGAAAATAATGTTAGTCATACAACTGTTCTAAGATGTCTTCATAAAGAAAAACTTCATCCCTACAAATTAACTTTGGTGCAGGAGTTAACAGAAGACGATCCAGATCGTAGAATGGATTTCTGCGAAAGATTGATGAATAAGCTGAACAGAAATGAGATAACTCTTGGTACCATTCTTTTTTCTGACGAATAAACATTCACATTGAATGTAGAGGTAAACCGACAGAACTGTAGATATTGGTCAGCAGAGTGTCCTAATTGGATGCGTGAGACACATACTCAGTACCCTCAAAAGGTGAACGTTTGGGCTGGTATCATAGGCGACCATATTATTGGTCCTATAATTATAGATGGAAATTTGGCAGCTGAAAAATATTTCAATATGCTTAGAAATAAGGTTATTCCTGCGTTGGCAAACTTATATCCCAACGCAACAGATCCTAGCTTACCCAATGAAAATGTTTGGTTCCAGTAAGACGGGGCAACACCACATTATGCTTTAATGGTAAGAACTTATTTAGATGAAATCTTCCCCAATGAATGGATTGGACGAAGAAGTACTATTGAGTGGCCAGCTAGATCGCCAGTCCTTACGCCGTTAGATTTTTTTCTGTGGGGTTATCTCAAGAACAAAGTATATGCAACACAACCAACTAGCATTGTAGACCTCAAAGACAGAATAACTACAAACTTTAAACAAAGTTAAGAAGGAGTTCTATAGGAGACTGTGCTATTGCCAACAACTAGATGGAGAACATTTTGAGCATTTATTTTACTGTATTAAAATCAAATACATCAGGTATTTTGTGTATTGTTTAATAACTGTAAAAATAAAAATTTCACCCTGTATAATTCATAATTGACCATATATCATTTAGTTTGTTGTAATCGGTTCATTAAGAGGATTTCAAAAATATGCAAATATACAGGGTGTTTCATTTAAAAAAACAATACCGGCTATGGCATACTTGCGTGAATCACCCTGTACATTTACATTTATGTTTACATAACGCACAACCCAATTCAAAAGTTGACGTGTCTCGGCATTTTTTATAATTTTCTAAAATAATGACATAAAGAATTTTATTCCATAAGTGGTTTCCACACTGTATATATACTATTCCACTACAAATCAAAATTCCTAAGAAAATCATTGATAAAAACAAAAGCTGAAAGGTTAAACGCAAAGTTCACGTTTTAGTAGGTCACAATAATACCGCAAAAACGTCATTTTTCTATAATATATGTACGGTTGTAGTACCACAAAGTTCAAATATTCGTCACGGAAATTTGCTTCAGTACTTTTTCCTCTATTTTGTAAAATAACTGGTAGGGGTGAGTGGAAAAGCTGAATAAATAAAATTATTACAACTTTTGTTCTGCTTTATGGATTTTAACGAACAAGTATCATTTAAAAGGGCATTCAATGCATAATAAATTATAAAATTGTTCAATTCAAGTGGTTTTAAGGTATATGCCCACACAAATGTAAAATTTTTCATTATAATAAATCTCTCTCAAATCCTAAATAGTTCGTAATTTTACTTTTCCATTGCTATACGTGCATAATGCATTGGTTGTCCATCAAATGTCGCTTTAATAATAATCCAGTTATTTGACTATTTCTAGACAGTGTTAACCAACAAATAAGTAGTTGAAATCGATTGTAATTATGGCCCACATCCGCCCTTGAATAGACCGTGTCATTTGGAAATTATCCGTAAATGCAGGCAGGGCAGGGGTCAAATGAACCGGCTACAGACGTTCACATTAATTGTATATACGTACATCTCAATTTTCATTCATAAAATGTCCAATCTACACTGCTCCACCACACTAAAAGTTATTTTAGATACAAGCCTTCGAAAGGTTAAATTGCTAGGTCGCTTAATTTATTATTATTATTATTATTTTTGTAGTTACTCTTTATCCTATCATATTTTTCGAGATACCTTGTATAACAAAGCATCCCAAGCTTTTTGTTAATTGAAAACTATGTTTCAATTTTCAGTCGGATCTGTTACTAATGAGTGTTTTTTAGTTTTTAAAATTAGCATTTCCAAAATATTTTTCCCGGTTTTTTTGGAAAATATACATGGTGTTTCTAAATTTATGCTAAAAATTTTGGAGGTGATTGTCCGTATGAAATGGGCTTTTTCAGTAATTTTTTTATTGCTTTAAGGGGCATCTACCAAATTCGACCTTGCACAATTATGCTTTGTATATTTTTTTGTTTCCCTACGTCCTCACGTTTAAGTTCACATAACGAAAATTTTATTAGAAATATGAAAGCGCCGCAACATGTAGGTAGCCAAGCGGTCCATTTTTATCCGATATTTTAGTGGTAGCAACCGAATTTCAATAAGGAATTGTACGGTCATAAGTAATTTGAGGATTCTGAGATTTTTGTATAGTATTCATAAAGCTTCAAATTAGACTTGTTCGAAAACACATTTTTCTCACCGATAAATTTGTATTAGGCAAATTTTACAACCGTTGTACTGCGTGAGAACAGTTATCCCTTGTTTATACAAAATAAACTTCGGCGTCAACCAATTTGACCCGTCGTAAAAGTACTCTCAGAAGTTAATCCCTTGTTTATATAAAATAAACTTCGGCTTCAACCAATTTGACCCGTCACAAAAAGACTCTTAGAAGTTAAGAATTTAATAACTATATTGGTGCACTTAAGACCTTTCTCAGAAGGACGGGTGTCATAATACCGTCGTTTTCCACAATCGTGAGAACATTGCCAATCTCAATAGTTTTATGGTTGATGCGAGCTTTCTTACGAGAAAACATCAATTTAAAAGCACAGTTGTTAATGTCACTTTAAGTAGCTCAGTTCAGCTCCAACGTTGAGTTCTAGCTCCAGTGGTCACGCGGTAATTTTCACAAAAAGTAACTCTAGTGGGGTAGTTCTCCATTATATCGGTCATAGCAAATCGAAAGTAGCAAATTTCCGCAACCAAACGAAACGTTTTCATGTTAATCATTAAGTTGTAGTTCTGTGTAATATATAAATAGTGTTCGACTTCGAGTTTTATTCAATCATTATTGGAAATATAGTTCGCTAATTAACAGCTTACGTGAACTTGCGTAAACAAGACTTCTTATCAATTAGTTTTTCCATTTAATCCATATTTAATTCTTTACAAGGGCTCAAACTTTGCTTAATATGTGTAATTACCTCATGACTCGTATGTTTTTCAACAAAATTTGGTTAGCATTTCAAAGTTTTTATTCGATGAGAACTCTAAGTTCAACATTAATCTACATGATATATTTTTTCTTAATTTTCAATACATCCATTACCTCAAAATTCTTTGCCAAAAATATTTCGATATTTTCTCAAATCGCTGCCGATAGATTCCCCTTAAATTGAAGGATTTTGATAAAAAATGCCCCCGTATTTTTGTGGAGCTGGATTTCTACCTCAAATTGCGGAAAGCAAGCGCGAGCTTTGAATGTGATATAACTTTTTCTTTCTTCGTGACGTCAGCCTACCAGCTTGAAAACGACAGACCATAAAATTGGTAAGGTTTGTTTCCCTGGTTTTTTGAAATTTGTTATTGCTGTTGTTTGGATTATTGGTTTTTGTTTCGGTTTCGTGTTTACAAGATGATCAAAGAGTGCTTTGTACCACCTTGCACAAATAAGAATATAAATTGCCCAAGCAAAATATTCGTTCATGTGCCACGAGATGAAAACAGACAAAAATCATGGTTGGTAAAAGCAAAGGTTTCCATAAATAAATTGAAGAAAAATAAGTGATTATTTATTACTAACTGTTTTGTTTTAATGTTCTTGTACTTCCCTTAGGAAATCCTGGCTCCATTTCTTCCAATAATTTACACTGACAACATTATTCAAAAGTAAACCAAATCAACTAACATAATACACAACCCCAAAAACAAAATTGTCAGCTGATGTTTTGGCCTCGGCCGTAGCAGCAATTACTCTGACAAATACTGCCAACATAATTCCAGATCTTGTGACGTCACTTGCTCTAACGTCAAACTAGTGTTCAAATTACCTTTTAATATTTGACTCGCCCTGTGTGATATACTGGAATGTTCAACTTTGAAAGACGAATACTATTATAGCACATAAGTTGATTTTCAAATTTTGGAATAAAAGAATTTCTTTTTTGACTCATCCTGCAACCATCGATATTTTGGAGTGAGATATCAGTATAAAATTAATCCTTGATGGGTAAGGATTAACAGCTGAACATTTCTAAACAGAATAGGTATTACTTTAAAAAAATCTGCTTTCCAACTTTAACATACTCTATCTCAAAAGCTATTCATAAGACTGAAATGTGCCTATAGATACTTTTGTTCAAGTGATCAAAATTTACATTATCACCCAAATTCAAAAAACTGAACCATTTCGCATAAAAGAAATACTCAATTTCGTATTTTCTTCTAACCAACCTTGTATGTTAAATATTTTCACACCCACCGAAAATAAAAGGAACTGAAATATTAATTACTTGCCTGTTAATATAAACATCACCGTTCGTCTAATTCGAATACCATTGTTAATACCTAACCTATTCCATTCAAATATTTGTTACTTCCGATGGGTCTATTTGTCTACGTAGCCCAAATTCATTGATGTGTCATCGGATATCCGCTTATTTCTTCTTCAAAGCCAGGCATGTTGCCTAATTAAGCCTTCCTTTCAAGATTAATCGTTAGACAAGTCGGCATACGACGACGACAGAAAAAAATTCAAAAAAAATGCAATGCGAAATTCAAGGGGTCGAATACACGGACACATCTGTTATTAGAAACGCAAATCACGAATGAAAAGGAACTGTTTTATCTTTAGATCACGATTTTAGTGAGAAATCGAACAGGGCCGTATTTGTAAGAAGTTGAGTGTTTTAGAAATAATTTTATTTCACTACATTATCACAGTATAGGAACGAACCAGTATGTTTTCTCGTGTAGTTACACTGCCGAGCTCTCTGTGACCTACAACGTCGTTCGGATGAGTATCTCATCCGGCGGCCAATGCTGTGCTGCGATCCAACTAAAGTGCCAGTGGTGAATTTGCGAATCGAATTATTTATTACAGCTTATATTTTTACGGGTTTTCGGTATTATTTTTATAACTTATAAGCATTTTTTTTGCAATGGATACCATTAAAAAGAAGAAAACGGGTATTGTGTGTGTAGTGTGTATGTAACAATAAATATTATAATTGTGATGGAAAATTATACCTTTTTCCAAAGAATTCAGATTACATTTATGAGCCTCAGTTTCATGCATTGATTCAATTTGTTGTTTTTGTTTCAAAGCTAAAGTTTGGCTCGAAGCATGCGATAGGCCTGACTTGAGGCCAAAACTATAAACTCCATACAATAGTAGTCATCGTTTATGTGGTGCTCATTTTCTAACCAGACATGATTATGCAACCTCATAAAAGAAAACTTCTTTAAAAAAAGGCTATTCCAACAATATTCCTTTCATCAAATACTGC
The DNA here is from genome assembly GCA_910591695.1 of Galerucella pusilla. Taxonomy (NCBI): domain Eukaryota; kingdom Metazoa; phylum Arthropoda; class Insecta; order Coleoptera; family Chrysomelidae; genus Galerucella; species Galerucella pusilla. The sequence continues at coordinate 15,937 of CAJUYI010004773.1, forward strand.
AATGTCTAAAGACTTTCAGACAAATGATTTATTGGAAAAGGAAAAGAATTTTGTTCGCTACTTTTGTGGTTATTTAATTGAAACATGTTCGGAAATTCATACATGCAGCGTATGTGAGACGTATCAGAATATAGACGATTCGTCTTTATACTGTTACCTTAGAGCTTATGGAAATACGAATAAGGATACTTTTGGAAACTTGAATATGCCGCATGAAAATTTTGTACAATACATCTCATTATTAGAAACATTATTCCAAATGACTTTTGAGAAAGTTGCTACGGAAGATAATATTGTTGAATCACTCATAAATATTAGTCAAACAACAGAGTTTGTACATCCTTGTGTTGATTTTCCAATAAAATATTTAATGAAACTTTTCTTAAGGGTACGACTATATTAGGTACAGATTAAAATTTGTCAATAAAAATTTTAAAAATCATATCAAAATGAAAATTGTAATATGGAAAAACCAATAAATATTTGGTATAAGACTATCGTTTTATTCACTCATCAGTGTACTGTTCTACAATATTTAAGAAAAAACATTTAACACGTTCAAGTCATTTTAAAACTTATGCCACCTACGCCTATGGTAAAATGAATCGTAAAGCGATCCGTTCAGGGTCATCAAAAGCTCTGGCAATTTTTGAAAGAAATTTATAAGAGTTATACTACTGGTTCGTTCTTATACTGTGACATTATTTTATTGTTGTTTATACCATTATAAATATTACAAAATAAATACGAGATATTTCACTTGTGCGTATTCAAAGCGTAAAGCATCGATACCACTGGATCCGTACATAGACAATGAATAGTAGGTTCACTTGTCGTCGGCACTTTCATGTAGCGTAGATAAAGACATATAGGCCAAGCAATAGAGCATCAAAATAGTGAGTTTTTGACAAAAACGGATTGTGCATTCATGTAAAAGACATTACGTAGTTTAAACCTGATATGTTACGTCAGTTTTTTGTTAATAACACGAAAGTTTATCAAGTAATCGTAATGATGTCAATAGAAGATTTGTAGATAATAAAAATACGATTACAACGAAATTTTTCAGCGAAGTGTTTGGATAATTAGGAGCGAAGAAAATTCGAAAAACTGGAAAAAAAAATTTCGGCGGTGTTCTTGGGTGTTTTTGACTTACTTAGCAGCATTTCATTACAAATTGAAAATATACGTTTTGTTGCTCTACATCTGTATTTTTCAAAACCGTTTTCAGATTCAAAATCGGAAAATTATTATTTTGCGATATCTAGTACTTTACTGTCCAGTCACCAGGGGATTGTTTGCAGTTCCAGATTGTTTTAGACTCATAAGTTATAGACTTCAGTGCCTATAAATATAAATTTTTCAATAATCTTTTCTCATGATTTAAACTTCAGCATTAATTGAATTTTCGATGATTTACAAGACTATTTTCTTTGCAATTAAAAAACAAATTTGTTAGATCAAATTATTCATGTAGACATTTTCAAATATACTCCCGATCATTTTTGAACGTCTCGCAT
>CAJUYI010004774.1:0-17454 GCA_910591695.1 Galerucella pusilla
AGAAAGAAGCTTCTTTCAACTTGGGTTAAAGTTATACGATTTGTAAATTCAGAAGACAAAGAGTCTCTGATGAGTATTTCCTGGGCGAGTCGTGCTTTGTCGACAAATTCCTATCCTCGTACAAACAATACTTTTATATTTACATAGAGTGGGAGTACGGAGTTTTAAGCGTACGTCAAAGTATGTCTTAATACCAGCGAAGAATGACGGAACTTATCCAATAAAAATGCAAATGCGGGGGCTGCATTTTCTGTGGAGTAGAAGATGGGAATTTATTTGAGTAACAAACGTTGTTGTTTTGCTATGAATGTAACGGAATCTAAGCGACGACAAATTCTGTGAGTTGGGATGAACGAGGTCAGCATTTTTGAATTGGTGAAAGGAAGAGAATCGAACAAATGTACTGAGTGTTATATTTTTGATGTAAAAACTTATTTAGCTGCGTTGAGCGATTCTCAACCGTTAGCGATATGCTAATGTAACATGTGCTTTTTGGATTGGTAACGATAAATCATCCAATAGCGATTAATTAATTTGTTAGAATTTCCTTCTATAAATGTAGGATGACATTTTTATAATTGAAAGTCTAAGTGGATCAATTGGCTTTGAAACAAAAAGTAAGTTTTCAGATAATTAGTGAGGTTTGAAGTATTATTTGAATTTAAAATCATTAAAAAGTGTCTCAAAATAACCCTAGATATTACAAAATTGTGATTATCCGTGATGTTTGCCAAAATGGACACTTCCACTATTATTTTCTATCAATATAATGTACATATTCCCTTGTATGACACATGACTTCTTCCTTTTTCACTTGTCCATTCAGGTGTTACATAGCCCCTTTTTTCCATCAGCTTTTCCTCTTTGCACGGCACATAACCCAGTAATCTTCCGGGTACCTACTTTATTACTGATGTTCTGATTTATCTGTACCTCACACATGTTATACACGCACATACCTCCATTATCCATACTAATAGCTCTAAAATGGAAACAATGTTACATAGCTCACCTATCCACTAAGCCCTTCAATTGATTAGTTAGTTTGATGGAATTTCCATATCAAGGAAATACGATACAATCTTTAAAATATGTTAATTATTCAATCACAGAAGTTTTCATACACGCCATGCGTACGATTTTTAAAACATTTCCTTTTCCATATGTATCGATGAAATGTTTATTTGGAATTTATTCATTTGTAGAAATTTCCAATTACCAGAGGATTTATTTCTTTGTGTTTTCACTTCTGTCGGCCTCCTATTTTTTCATAAACTTGTAGAAATAACATAAAGTTATTTTCAATTTGATTTTACTTAATGTTGTTTCAGCTTTGTACATTTTACAAATTCTGATGCCAATTCATTGATAAACTCCAAATGAATTCACAGCATATTTCAATAGGTTCGCAATGAAGCCAATGAAATGAGAAATCTAGAGTGAAGAAGATTCTCGAAGGGAGACGAAGAAGCATTAAACGCTTCAAACTGGAATAAATATTTACATTGAGGAATAGCTATTATCTAAATTGAACTTAATTTGAAAAAGATATTCGTGTCAAGATGAAATGAATACACTCCATACTGCAGATAAGTATCTGGAGAAAATAATTAGATTTAAACATCAAGAAACACAATACATTTTGGTGAAGTTTGACAATAATTAGATAGCTCACAACTGTCCATTCATAAATATAAAATCTTAATTGGAACTGAAGCTCTGTCCGACTTATAAAACATAATAGCACCTATATAAAGTGATGAGTGGAGTTGCGTGTCTAGATAATGACAAAACCATAAAATATCGCTGAATAGAAAAGGTTAGTTTCGTTTGGCATTATACAAATCTTCCGTTTTTATCGAAACGTTAAATGTTTCATCCGGCGATTAACACATAAAACGCTTCTATATTATTATCAGTCACTTCACCTCACTTATATTGTTGAAAGTTGATATAACTAATAAATTTCTGATCTTATCAAATAAGAAACACATAATTTGGTTACTTCAGCTTATTGTAAATTATCACAAACTATCAAATCAAACTAGTAATTAACAAATATCGCAACCAAAATATAAAATTTGTAGTATATATATACAAAATACTAGCAATACATTATGTATAAACCTAATATAGAAACGGATCCAGTATACTTTCAGCTCTAATATACAGGGTGTTTTCGAATGACTTCGAAATACAGGGTGTTGAAGTTTTAAAAAATTGAATGTATTATTTCGATAACTTTAAAATGTATGACACTGTCGATCATTGGATCCTTTTAAACACGCTGGAGGATATTGGTATTAGGGGTATTCCACATGACCTCTTTAGAAATTATTTAATGAACAGAAAACAAAAAGTAAAAATAAAAGATACATATAGTAGTGAAAAAATAATCTCATGTGGAGTGCCTCAGGGAACGGTTTTAGGACCAATCCTGTTTAATATTTACTTAAATAACCTATTTATGCTAGAAACAAACTGCAAAATCATCAGTTCCGCCGACGATACCGTATTGTTTTGTGTAGATAGCAACTGGTTCAGTTTAAAACAGAAAGTGGAACAAGACTTGGAAGCTGTCAAGAAGTGGCTCGATTTCAGACTTTTGTCGCTTAACATCAGTAAAACAGTGTACTCACCAGTTAATTACTATGCCAATGCTCTTCCAAATTATGAACTGCTTATTGAAAATCTTGCAATATCTCCTAGTAAAACAGTTAAATATCTCGGTATTATAATAGATCAAAATTTAAGGTGGGATCAACACATACAACATCTTTTAAAAAAGTTACGATATATATTATTTAAGTTCAAAGAAATTTGTAAAATACTTAACTTTAAACAAAAGCAAATGATATATAAAAGTTTGGTGGAACCTCATCTAAATTACGGAATAGTGGGCTGGGGTGGAGTTTCAAAAACACATATTGCAGCACTAGAAATCCTTCAAAAACGTTTTCTAAGGACAATTCTTCATCAAAGCTATGATTGTCCAAGTAATACTCTTTACTTTCAGAGTGAAACATTTCATATCAGGCAACTATTTTATACAAATATCTGTATCATCCAACACGCTAACAAACACGAATTGATAAATTTAAGTCACAAATATGACACGCGAATTAAAACGGAATTTACTACTCCCCACATGCAAAAAAGTGTCGGTCAAAAAAGCTACTCATATTTGGGTCCTAGAATTTATAATTCTCTTCCGCGCTCGATATTAGGAATGAAACTAGAGAGTCTCTATACAAAAAAAAGTAAAACAATTTGTATTTGATATGTCCAGAAATTTTGTAGAGGAACTGATTCAATGATCCAGTTATTGTTATTATTATGTATTTGTATTAAAAATATTAAAAATTGAAAAAAAAAATTGAAAAAAAAAACCTACCTATATGATTTTATTTAGCATAAGGGTAAATTTAAACAAATTGATGTATGTATCCAGTAATTATATTTCTTGTATTTTTTGTGTTATACCACACACAAGTATCTTTGTCGTATTTCGTGGTACACCTGTTTATTTGTACTGATTTTTCTTAAAATTTTATATTTTGTATGTACCTAATTTATACGAATAAATTGATTTGACATTTGGCAGGTTCTTTTCAAATGTGAAAGGGTGTATTTCGATGAAAAAATATTTTTCGATTTTTGATCCAATGGTGTAGATTTGGAAGAATATAATATGACCTCCCCACTCCCATTTTTTACGCTCCTGACATTTGAATCAAATCAATTTTTATTCAATTTTGTATTCCTTAATGGTTTTCACGTGAAAAAGGGATAACCTTTGCCTACATATCAAAAAGTTTGTAGTTTTTCAAGATATTAATGATTTCATGAACTCGGCAAGATCACTTTTTAATGATTGATTCGAAAAAAAAAACTTCTCTTGTATTTTTCTCAATAACTACAGAGTACTTATGGTTGGAATATGTGACAGGAACTAATTTATGAAACAGCGAAAATTCGGAGAAGATTGTTGAAAATATTTGTCCAAACTTGTGATTTTATTCAAAATAATATAAAGAATTCATGCAGCTACAGCAATTATTTCCGGCAATCGCCTGTCTATCCAAGGTATGCGATTTGGACCATAGTTCCAGATAATGGCGTCTTATGAATTTATCTAGAGTTCCTGGAAATGTCGATCTTTAATCGTGTATGAGGGTACTTTGCTTCCAGGACCAATATCTTAACGTATATTACTATATTACTTAACTGACAAACATAAATATTGAAAAAGGGAAATTTTTCATGCGCCCTCGAAATAACTTAGTTAATAAATAAATACGTGGAAAAATATGGGTGTTCGATAAAAAAAAAATTTTATCGGAAAAAACTGTAATGCTGTTTTAGTGGCCGTAAAAAATTGCTGGCTAGCACGTTGCTACGTTAAAGTTAGGATTCTCTCTATAAAGTAACAGGGACTACCCATTTTCCACTTTAAATATCTGCCACTTTATGGTGACAAAAGTCACTTTATAGTTCCAGCTACTACTTTTGAACTTTGTAATTTCAAGTACTTTTCTCAGATTTTACTATCTGATAGCCTTTTCCACTGGAAAAGTACAAAAAGGTAGAACGTGTCGCGGGACACACGGTAGAAACTTCAGTTCCTTTTAAGCAGAAATTATGTAATACATCTGACGTTATAGATAAACAATTTGCATATTCCTCGGTGGTCGAGTAGTAAGCAAACCAGACCCTCACGCGGTAGACCCGGGTTCGATTTCCCTTGGAGAAGTTTTTTTTTATTGTTAACTTTAATTTTAAATAATGATTCTGCTTGATATTAATAACGACAACAGGTAGACATTCAAAATATTCAGCAGAATATTCATTATTATAGATAATGGTACGGTACCCTTCATGAGGGAGTCCGACTGGCAACATCTACTTATAACAGCATCGTATATTTAAAAAGGGAAACCGTAGCAATACGAATAGATCATTCAAGAACTGTACGTTTACCACAAAAAAATTAGTGGAATTGAATTGTTAAATTTTCAATTTGAAGTTATAGGTATTACAGTTTATAGAAATTTTTATTTTCCATACTTTTCTTAAGTGGGTCGTAGAATAAATATGCTGTTCGACTCGTGTGGATTGTCCATATCCACACTAGTTGCACAAACTACTATTTCTATTAAAATATGCCCTTTTACATTTAAAAACAACCTGCCAAATGTCGAATCAATTTATCCATCCATTTTAAAGTTATCGAATTAAAACATTCAAGTTTTCAAAATTTCAACACCCTGTATTTCGAAAAGTGAATGTGCTAGTCCCCTTAATCTTCATATCATTTTGTCCAAATTACGTTGTAATTATCCTTAATAGTCCAAGAGCCAGAGCCAAAAAGACTGTTTCAATTTCTAAAGGCTGGTTTTTTGTTAAATCGTTGTAGCCGATGGGTACACAAACATGCTCCGGTCAGTCAAGCGTGCCGTAGAACAGGTGGCTCAGGTGCGATATTAAAGGTGTATCATTTGACGGGTGAACAAAATGAATTTCTAAAAGCTGAAAATTGTTATACAACTTCTCTAAAAGTTGTGTTGGTCACTTCAGTCATACATTAGAACAGAGCTGGTCAGTCAGTCCGGATAGACGTAGGATAAATAATTATTAAGTGCAATTCGTTTCTAAAACTTCAAATTTTGTCTGAGGGTTCAGAATTATGTATTGAACATCAAAACATCCGTCAGTCATGTGTTCAGTAGAACAACGTCCGTCAGTCAGGTGAAAAAGGTAAAGGTATGCCGCGCGCGCCGTTTGAGTTTCAGGCTGCGTATCACGATACTTCTGCATTTGTATTGTTATTTTAACAATCAGAAAACGTCATTTGATGTTTTAATTTGTATTTCTATGGATAATTATCATTTGTATCGCATCGACAAACGATTTTTTCAATCATTTGATACGTTTCGTGCGGTATTATTATGCAAAAAAAAATTGTGGGTTCAGAAAAAATTATCTTATCTACACCAGTAAATGTCACTTGGAAGTGTGATTTTGGCTATTAAAATAACTTGAAATTAAATTACGTTCCTAAATAGTCTTAATTGATTAATCCACAGTACAAATTTGTATGAGTTGTAATTTCGCAAAATATTCGTGCGTAGGAAGAAGCATTAATTATTGAAGGTATAAAAAATAAGGAATTGAATCTCTTACGTTGGAAATATAATGTATTTCTTCTACGTTGGAAATATAATGTATGCGAATAAACGGGTATATTGAAAACGAACTAGAAAAGACAGGTATACTCGTCGGTAAGAATCCGAATTTTCGTACACTAGCTAGTTCGAGAGAGAGGGCTCTTTTTCCCCCACCTTTGAACGTCCTCCACTTCAAATTTTAACAGTTATTCCACCAAACGCTGATGCGACGCTATACTTTAAACGAATTAGCAAGATCGCTTGACACTTTTTCAAAGTTTCTTCCGTGAATGAATTCAACAGAAGTTGCTTTTTAAGAGCGAATACACAAATTCTGTTCATTTTGTAAATCAACCGAAAGGTTGCATCAGCGTTTGGTAGAATAACCGTTGAAATTTGAAGTGGAGGACGTTCGAAGGTGGGGGAAAAAGAGCCCTCTCTCCCTCACTCTCTCGAACTCTGGCTATTGTGTACGAAAATTCGGATTCTTACCGACGAGTATACCTGTCTTTTCTAGTTCGTTTTCAATACACCCGTTCATTCGCATACATTCTATTTCCAACGTAAGAGAAATACATTATATTTCCAACGTAAGAGATTAAATTATTTTTTATACCTTCAATAATTAATGCTTCTTCCCAAGGCACGAATATTTTGCGAAATTACAACTCATACAAATTTGTCCTGTAGATTAATCAATTAAGAGTATTTAAGAACGTAATTGAATTTCAAGTTATTACAATAGCCAAAATCAGTTTTTCAGTTTTTCAGTTTTTCTGAACTCACAATTATTTTTTGCATAATAATACCGCACGAAACGTATCAAATGATTAAATAAATAGTTTGTCGATGCGATACAAATGGTAATTATCCATAGAACTACAAATTAAAACATCAAATGACGTTTTCTGATTGTTCAAATAACAATACAAATGTAGAAATATCGTGATACGCAGCCTGAAACTCAAACGGCGCGCGTGGTATACCTTTACCTTTTTCACCTGACTGACGGACGTTGTTCTACTGAACACATGACTGTCGGATGTTTTGATGTTCAATACATAATTCTGAACCTTCAGACAAAATTTGAAGTTTTAGAAACGAATTGCACTTTATTATTTATAATACGTCTATCCGGACTGACTGACCAGCTCTGTTCTAATGTATGACTGACTGACCAACACAACTTTTATTTTATACAATAGAGAAGTTGTATTACAATTTTCAGCTTTTAGAAATTCATTTTGTTCACCCGTCAAATGATACACCTTTAATATCGCACCCGAGCCACCTGTTCTACGGCACGCTTGACTGACCGGAGCATGTTTGTGTACCCATCGGCTACAACGATTTAACAAAAAACCAGCCTTTAGAAATTGAAACAGTTTTTTTGGCTCTGGCTCTCCGGCTATAACGTTCGAGAAGCTTTATATCAAGCATATTGATGTGTTTCACGGTGTATTCTATTTCCTAGCGGCTTTGATAGAACTTGGAACATCTTCATAATTCTTAAACCTGCGCATAGATATAAATTAACTTTGATTAGCTTAACAAAGGCTTCGGAAACGTCTTCGGAAAAATACACGGCGTTGTATAATTTACTACAATCAGGCAATTGGTGTGTCTTTTAGCTCCATGAATCTCAGCTGGTCATATCTTGTTTAAGTATTCGGGAAAAATCTCGTTATATAAAAAACAACGGATAACTTGTGCACATATGGTAGCCGCAGCTATGAAGAAACATTTTTCAGTAACTTCATAGTAATGGCCATTATTTGGGGAACAACAATATCACCCAAACGCAACGTAACTTTATGGTAACAATTACCTTTTTAGTGGCACTATCAGGTGTATGAATTGTAGTAGAGGACTGAGACACATTCGGCGAGGAAAGTGAATTTTCTAACACCAAGAACTATACATCAGTATTAAGATTTTCTGGATTGAAACTGGACGAAGTTAAGCTTGAAGAAGCTGTAGATGGGGTTCTTTTGGTGTGTGTGTGTGTGTGTGTGTGTGTGTAGTGGACTATGATGTGCAGAACCACGTGTTTCACACCTTGAAGAAGGAGGGCACTGATGAGTGGAAAAGTGAGGCACGAGAAATTGCGACTTACTCTATTGTACGAAATCAAGATTATCATTAGGATTTTTTTCCAATAAATGCATACATGATAGAGCATGAGGAGATGCACAAATAACACATTTGTAGCGATTATTCTGTTGATTATCAACAGTGCAGAAGGCACGACCTACATTACGGGTGTTTCCAAAATAAATTTTTCTTTGGGAAGGAAATAACTCAAAACTGGTGCATTGACCAAGCTCCATAAATGACTGCTGGCATTCCGAGGATCACTGAAACTGCGTTTACCCGTCTGATATTCTGGTTGGCGGTTAGGCGACGTAAGCAAACCCTAGCACATATATTCGTTAGTAGTTACACAGGCTTAGAAAACTCCGCAGCTGATGAATATCTCTAGGAATGGACTAGTCTTCGAGAGCATTGATTTTTTGGTCGTGTACTGCTACTACTTTCCCAAATACAACGTGGCCAAGGTAGTGGACTTCCTTCTGAAACAGGTGGCTTGGTCTCAATCCGGAGCTCTACTCGGGCACAGGAATACTTTCTCCAGGCTCCTCTTCGAATGACGTTCCTCTCCAGCACCATTTTCATTAGACCCTCATAGTGCGTTGCAAAGTCCTAATGGTACAACAGGAAACTGCCACAGCCCCAATCAGATGGTGGAGGCGGTCTTTTCTTGATATTCTGGAGCCAGTTAAACCTGCCAATATTCGCTTTTCAGTTCTAAGGTTAAGAATATAGCTGTTCAGTTGACAGTATTCCACACAAAATCGTGTTGATCCATCTTTCTTCTTCGCCAGTACAATTGGAAATGACCATGGGCTTTCGGATGGTTTAATTACTTCTTTGGCTTCTCACTGATTGACTATTTTGTCAGCATCTTCCTTCCTGACAAGTCTTTTGGCTGATTGACAGATTGAACGGGCATCCTCAGTATCAATTTTGTGTTGGACTTCCTTTGCTCTGCCCCTCTTTTTCTTGTCCGGAGTCAATCACATCTTGGTATTTTTTAACATGGCCTGCTGTGCCGTTTCTTCGCCCTTCGATGGTATTGAAACCATTTTTTCGAGTTCTGCGGGTGGATTGTTGGCTTGACTAATGGTACCGCGTATACTCCTGGTCACAGAGGATATTGGTGAACAGTGGTCGTTTCTTTATTCAAGGTCACTGCATGGTGATTGACATCTATTTGCAATTATAATTCTCTTATTATGGAGATCAGGCTCAAAGATCACCACGCTCCCGCTGCTCACTCAACCATCTATGTGAGCTTCCAGAATGCATTCAGTCTTTTCGGCTACGCTAGTGTCTTTAGCCAGTATGAGCCAACTCCTCCCTACACCTTGCCCGTGAAGCATTAGCTTTTCTCCATCGACACGTTGGAGGCCTCTTTGATGATCATCTCGAACTCTATGAAATTTATTATGTTCAGCCCAATAATTGCATAATTCTCGATGTCTGCGACCAGTGCACGATGTTTCAGTTTTGTGCTGCCTTAAATTGAATCCATCCTTAGCTTGCATATACAGTAGAATATTACTTTGTCTTGTCGCTGAAGTGACCGACATGCGTTATTATTTCGGTCATGCTTGGTACAGGTCAACGACTGACCTTCATTAGTTTTCTTGCATCGCTGTGAATATCTGGAATGTCGGGGCATTCGCTTCGCTCAAATCAACCATCTCATCTGCCTTCTTTCAAACAGCACTTCCTTTATCATCCACCTTATGGTGGTCTCCAAGTCAACCGCCTCCTGCGGGTCTTTCTCAATGAATTGGACTTTGCCCTGGCTTCTACACGATTTTTTTGCCGCATGGAACTCAAGGTATTTTTTTTCCAAGGAGCCGTCCCTTCGCCGGTACCACCTCAGCCTCCTGGGCTTATTGTGGATACTCCTAGTGTTCTGACTACAACCTATTCAGCCACTCCGTTCCCTGTATTAGCTCATACAGGTTCTTTGCTGGTTGGTTGTAGAAGTCTTCTGGAGTCATTTGGGGTCTACCATACAGTTTCTGCCTTCTGTGGTCCAGCGACTCACAGTTGCATAGTATATGCAGAGCTGTTTCGGTATCCCTTTTGCATCTTTTGCATGTAAGGTCTCCGTTGTACAGCCCTATTTTGTTTAGGTGCTCCTTTGTAGGAAAGTGTCCCGTAAGTAGCCCCGTTATGGTGCGTAGTTTGGTCCTGCTCATTGAGAGCAGTTCTTCCGCTACTTTTTCTGATGGTTCTTTTATGAATTTCTTCCCATGTATTTGCCTGGTCGTATTCTTCCAGTATTTATTGTGTTGTTCTTTCAACCACCCTTTTAACCATGACCTCGTTAAGCATCTGGGGATGCCCACAGCAGGTTCGGGTCCGTTCATCAGAGATGACGATCCTTGCGAGTTCGTCAGCTTTTTCATTGCCTGCGATTCCTTTATGACCTGGCACCCACTCCAGTGTTCCGAGTCGCCAGTTTTCTAAGTTCTTCGCCGCATTCTCATACTAGCCGAGATGTCACCCTATAGCTCTGAAGTGCTTTAAGGGCGGCTTGATTGTCACTGTAGATCCTGATCTGCGTGTTGTTGTAGGCTCCCATATTATTAGCCCTTGCACATGCAAGTATTGCATAGACCTCTGCTTGAAATACAGAAGCCTATTTGCCAAGCGAGACGATCCCTTCAAGTTTGCTCGTCTTGCTGTATATGCCAGCTCCGGTGCCGAGTTCATTTTTTGATCCGTCTGTATACCAGATCAATTCATTCGCTCTACTAAGTGGTGGTGCGTTCTCTTCCTCAAGCTCCTTTCGATCTTTGATGACAATCTCGAAGTTCTTGCGAAAGATATATTTGGTGATCATGTGGTCTGTTGGCATTTTGAAAATGTCATCATCCACATGCCTTATCTCTGTGTGTCCTCTCCCATGTGCCACGTCATGGTCTGATGCTTTTTCCAGTCGGGTTAGTGATGCCCTTGCTTCGCACATTATGACACAATGTAGCGGAGGAAGGTCTAGTATTGTCTGCCGTGCCGCTGTAGGAGTAGTCCTCATTGCCCCTGTAATGCCAATGCATGCTCGTCTTTGGACCTTGCTTAGTTTTAGCATAGCAGAGGATTGTCTGATCTTTGGCCACCACACCAGAGATGCATAAGTGATCCTGGGAATGATAACACTTTTGTACAGCCAATTTAGTGCCGTAAGTGCGTCTGGCAACCATGAAGGTCACCTCTGCTTTCTTGATCACGTGCTGGAGGTGTCGGTTCCAAGTTAAGCCTGTGTCTAGGATAACCCCAAGATATTTTACTTCATCCGACAATCGTATTGGTTCACCTTGAAGCGTCAGAAGGCCAAGTCCTTCCTTTTTCTTTCTTCTGGTGAACGCAATTATCTGTGTTTTCGAAGGACTTATACGTAGCCCTTCTTTTACAGTCCAGCCTGTGACTACATTTAAAGCCATCTGGAGTCTGTCTCTGGTTGTACCGTTTTATTTACCTTGGCATAGAATTACTAGGTCGTCTGCATATCCTATGGTGTTAAAACTTTCTCTGTGTAGGGTTCTGATGAGCCCGTCCATTACCAGGTTCCACAGCAGCGAAGATAGTACTCCCCCCTACGGACAACCCCTGGTTGCACGTACGGCCATTGTCTCCCCCATCAGAGTTGATTCTATGAGCCTGCTTCTGAGCATGCAGTCTATCTACCTGCAGCTCGTGGCATCGATCCCAGAATTCCTCGTCGCATTAACTATAGATTCATAGGAGGTGTTGTCAAAAGCTCCTTCTATATCAAGAAAGGCTGCGAGCAATACCTCTTTGTTTCCCAGCACGTATTCAGCCCTTTTAATGAGTTGATGTAATGCTGTTTCGATTGATTTTCCCTCTCTGTATGCATATTGATCCTGGTGTATTGGTCTTGTAGCCAGTATACCGTCTCTGATATGTCTGTCGAGAAGTTTCTCAAGAGTCTTCAGCAAAAATGACATTGGACTGATTGGTTTCAGAGCTTTAGCCGTGTCCTGTCCAGATTTTTCGAGGTTTTGGTATGAATGTAGCTCTGATGCGTTGCCAGGTTCTTGGAATATGCCTTAGAGCTAGGCTAGCTCTGAGCAATTTACTCACCCTGTAGAGCAGTATATTGCCTCCTTTTTGGAGTAGGATAGGATAAATCCCATTCTGGTCGCGGTGATTAATATGCTTTGAAGCTGTTAATAGCCCATTTTGTCTTTTCCGCATCTACCTGCCTTCGCTGTTCGCCAGTCTATTCTGGATGTACATAGTGGTCGATCCAGTTCTGTCGCTGGAGAGTTCTGCGGTGGCATGGTAGTTATTGATCCAGGGAAGTCTACCTTGAGTAGCTCTTCCAAGGTTTCTTTCCCATTTCCAGTGTATTGTCCGTTATCTTTTTTGATAACGTGTATAGTCTGATTAGGGTCCTTGGAGATACAATTATGCAGTCTGGGACACTGAACTCCAGGTAAGGTTAGTTTCAATGCTCACCGGGCTACTTGGTCATTAAGTCCATTTGAAAATGATTGAACCGCTAATCACTTCATAACATTTTTCTGGCCCGGCTGGATAAGCAAGACGAGCCAAACGTGCAATATCAGATTTGAATTCTTGTAAAGATTCGAATGGTACCTGGCAGCGCTTCTCAGCTGTGAATGGTTCTAAGTAGGCTTAGCCATACCGTAATTCCAGATCTGTGATCGGCTGTTAGTAGTACTCCAGCTCCTGTATGGTTAGAGTTTGTGAAATATTTGTTGCTCCTCCTCGCCGATGTTATTGCTACAGCTTTCTCTCCAGCATTCCATTCGTTTGCTTCAGCCAAATTGTAGGCGGCAATGTTCCCGTGGAGTTTTCTCGTCGAACTGAAAATCACCATGAAAATCACGTTTCCGGACTGTCCTTGACATCTTTTGTGCCGTCTACGACTTTATCCACATTTGCACTCACTCCAGTGTTGGATTCTTCTTGACACTATCTGGAGTGTGGACAGTATGAATTTGACTTTGCATCTTACCGATGATTTCAATTATCCTATGGATTTCTGACACAATTCTGTCGTTGATTCCATCCACCATCCACTCACGTCTATTAATTGCGAATTACTTCAACTAATGGAATGATTGATCTATCTGTTTGTTTATATATTATTATATTTTTTGTTTTATCAACATTTTATTTGAATACGAGGGTGGTTCGACCTCCGAGGTCTTCTTTCAGCGGTCCAAACATGTGATAGTTACATGGTGATAAATCCGGACTGTAGGGGTAGTACCTCCCACCTTAATTCCGATATTGTAACGAGCGTGAGACATGTAGTATGAGGGCAAACGTTATCCTGGAGAAGAATCGCACTCCGTGGTGGAATGCCTCTTCGTTTCGATCGATAAGCGGGTTTTACGTGTGTCTTCAAGGCGTTAGAGTAGTATGCAGCATTGATGGAACGTTGGGTGCGCAAGAAGTCAAAATACAGCACGAATTGCTGGTCCCAGAACACAGTACATATAACCTTACCCGCGGATCTGGTTGTCTTAGCTTTGACTCACGCGCTCCTTCCTCCTCCTTCCTACATACTTTAGATGACACTTTGCCTTCGGCTGTGTTATAGCCATGGAGCTAGTATTGAGAGGAGTCGCTACGCCTATCATAAAAGTGATATCGGTTTCGCCATTTTACTTCCACTTCTCTGTCAACTTGACATTAGTATTGTTTTGTGGATGTGAATTGGGTATTTTTGGATTTTCTTTTTGTTAGTGTCGTTTTTTTCTATTTTAATAATTGAACAATAATGGTTTCTTGTGCAGTTGTACAAGTAGAGACAGTGTAAATACGAAAAAATCATCAGGAACAACATATTATAGGTTAGTAAACAATCGAAAGGACTGTACTGGAATATATTTCTTTGTGCTCCAATAAGTTTTATTCAACTTCATATTATATTTAATGTTTGTAGATTTCTTAGAACTCCATCAATAAGAGATATGTTGTTGATATTTGTAAAAAGAGGTTCTTGGCAGCCAACAAAATACCTACAGTGTTTCTATATTATCAATTTCACTAGTGAATATATGTTTATTGATTGAAAATTTAAATAGTCCGGCTCTGCCGACGACGCCATATTGCTCACATCACAATGTCACTCATGTGATACCACTTTCCTATTATAAGATAGTCGACTGTGTCATCTCCTCTCAATAGTAGCTCCATGGTTATAGCGTACCCATGTCTCGTCTGTAGTGAAGATTCACCTTTAAAACGCCTTGTGCCGCGAAAGCAAGCGGCGACAAACTTCCAACCGCATGAATTTGTGCTCGAAACAACAGTTTAGGAACCCAACGCGCCATTATTTTGCGATATTGAAGAACACGCCATTATTTTGCGATATTGAAGATGTTCGTGGATCTAATGCCAAGTTTAGCAGAAATGTCGAACATTCATTCTACGCCGGTCCTCTGAAATGAGCTGTTCTACGTGGCGAATCTTGTCTGATTTGATACTGGTTCGCGGTCGACGATCATGCGGCTCATTCCCGACGGCAGCTCTACCCAGGCACTGACTACCGAATTGACTTCGCAAATGGAGAGAACTTTCCGTATTTTTAACGCCTCCCCACAATGAAAAACAAATGACAACACGTTGCGCAATGGCGGTCGGTACTCGACGTTCACACATGGCCGTTAGCACGCCCATGAAAATTATGCAACACTGTTAGTTAGGTACCCAGATATCACATACTCAAGCCATGACCTTCAAAATATGCGTGCGTGCCATCGACAGCATTTGTCTCAATTATATTTGACCCACCTTTGTATTTGTAGCTTTTGAATAAGTAACAAGATTTTATGCAATAGTTCAAAAAATTGTTTATGTAGTAATATGCCATTGATTTTGAAATAATTTCAAATAATTTTGTTTTTGTACACCATGCTACTTGTTCGGCTGGCGTTCCAAACTTCAGGTCGCAGCTCTTGGCCCATAAAAACACTAGCAGGGGTTTGGCCGGTCGTCTTGTGTACTGCAGAACGATAGGCCATCAGGAACAAATGGAGCTAATGGTCCCAATCTCTCTGGTGATCAGAGACTTCCTTGAATAAGAGGCGGTATATCGTCCTGTTTATTAGCTCCATCATTACATCAGGCTGCGGATGCAAAGCTATGTTCTTCGCCTTTTAAATGTTTATAGTTCGACAGGTTTCTCCGAACAGGTTGGACTCGAAATTCTCGCCTTGGTCTGAATGCAGTTCCAATAGGACACCAAATCGACAAATCCACTTAACGGCTGCAGATGAACCTGCGATTTCTTGTCTTTTTGTCATCCACCGCCGCTGCTCTGCAAATTATCGACTCCCTCTCATCTACTCTTCGGCAATGTTTGCAGTCATCTGGACAAGGCATCTGCATTCTTGTAGCTCGTCCCTGATCGGTGTTTAATCTTAAAGTCGAATTGAAGCCACACGATCCAAGGTGCCACTTGACCCTAGGGATTCTGAACTGTTAAATCCATTCAAGAGTGGCATAATCTGTCCTCAACAGAATTTCTCTGCAATACACGTACTTGTAGAAGTGCTCTACTCCTTCAACAACAGCCAGAAGCTCCCACCTGGTGACACAGTAATCTTGTTCCGGTTCACAGGGAGTCTTGCTGAAGTACTCGATGATCTGGGACAGGATAGACCTACATTACTGGCGCCGATTTCCAAAATCAATTTTCCATTGGAAAGGGGATAGCTCAAAACTGGTGCATTGACCAAGCTCCATAAATGACTTATGGTATTCCGAGAACCACTGAAACTGCGTTTGCCTGTCTGATAGTCTGGTTAGCGGTTTGGCCACGTAAGCGAACCCTAGCAAATATTGTTGTAAGTAGGTACACAGGCTGAGGAAACTCTGAATCTGATAAATACTTTTTGGAATGGACCAGTCTTCAACAGCTTTCGTTTTCTGGTTATTTTCTGGCCGTCTACTGCTACTCCCCACTCAGAGACAAGGTGGCCAGGGTAGTGCACTTCCTTCTGGAATAGTTGGCATTTTTCACGGCTTGCCCTCAATTCGAAGCTCCTCGGGCGTAGAAATGCTTTCTCCAGGTTTATGCAAAGTCCTCATGGTATAACAGAAAACTGCCACAGTCCCAAGTTAACGGTGAAAGCGGTCTTCTCTCGATATTCCGGAGCCAGTTCAACCTACCAATATTCGCTTTCCAAATCTAAAGGTGAGAATAAACTTCAGTTGTCGGTAGTCCACGCAAGATGTTGATCCATCTTCCTAGTTCACCAGTACAACTGGAGATGATGACCATGGGCTTCCGGATGGTCCAATTACTCCTTTGGCTTCTCACTGACTGACTATTTTGTCAGCCTCTTTTTTTCCATTTTGTTTTTGTACACTATGCTACACAAACAAGTATCAGAAATATTTTTGTGTCTTCTTCATGTTCATTTATTATTGTTTATTACTTGATTATCGTTCTTTTCTTCTCATTTTTGTAATAATAAATTCTTTATTATCACCAATATAATTATTATTATATATATAATGCACTTATTCATTTTTGATCTACATAGCAAATGGTGTGAATATTTTATTACGAATATAACTGCATTTCAACAACTATCTTTTATTATAATGAAACATTTTCCGATTAAAAATATTTTTAAATAACATTGATAATAACACCTCTCTTGTTCTGAATGTTTCTGATTTTAGAAATGATAGGAAACAAAACTTTCACCAGAAAGTCAGGAAAATAGAGACTGATTTGGAGGAAAATACTTCATTGGCGTGACTAGTTTTGTGAAATCTGTTTATTGACTGATTTAACTTGATAATAATTATCATGTGTCCAAGATCCGAACTAAGGTCGTCCTTCACTGACGTGTCAACCAGATGAAAACAGTATTTTATTGAATGAAATAAGTTTCTTAACATGATTGGATAAAGCAACCCCCTACAAAATGTTCACAATTATATTTATTTTTTTTTATTCTGTTATTCAACGTCGGTCTATTTCTGCGACTAAGGCTAATCACCGACGCCGGGAGCACTCTACCCCTAACCGGAAATATAATTTATTAAAATTATAATAAATTATCATTTCGTCGGCGTGCCTACCAAACAAAAGAAATCCCAGTGAAATAGAATATTACATAACGTGTGCGGAAAGTAATGTACAGTATCTTCTGTATGTTCCTTGTGGTATATTATTCATTCTTTTTTTAATTTC
>CAJUYI010004775.1:0-17453 GCA_910591695.1 Galerucella pusilla
GGTCAATAATAATATTCTTCACTACCTTGGTGTATAATATACTATTATTTAATTGGGCCCTTTATTTGTTATTTATAAGCAAAAAAACGATAACAGAGCTTGTTGAAAAATTTTGTATACAAAAGTCTTGAATCTTTTTAATGCTTTCACCAGAAATGACCTCGTTTTACCACTAAAACGCACAATTAACATTTCACGTGGTTGGATTTTTTGGTTCCTGTATTCTTGTTGGCATTTTTTTCTATTCCTCATAATTCATTTTATGTTATTGATTTTGTCCCTTTTTCATTTCATCTGCACTGGTCTAAAGTAACAACTAATAATGATAATATTGGGTATTTTTTACAAATCTTTTGGAAAATTATTATTATTGGAAGATACTGATGTAAAGATCGAGCAAAGCTCACGATTTATTTGAAAATGTAATTGTCACGTAGCACAAACAACTATTAACAGCCTTTATCATTGTTTTATCAACATAATAGTGCTCAACAAATATTTAAGAAGATTATTTGAACAACAAATATCTTAAAACAACATCTCAAAGCTAATACAAGAGTTGTGCGGTGACAAAACTATTCAAATTTCGTTTTGTTTATTTGACAATTGAAAATAGGAAATGCTTTATTTTATATTTACAAACTTTGTTGTAAGATAATGGTAAAAACAGTCAGAACTGACCTATTACTCAGATAAAAACAAAGGACATACCCAGTGCTAGATGTATACCAACTGCGGTAGGTTAGTTATAAATGAAGGTTAGGTTGGTTATTTTTATATTATAATCTAAGATTAGTAAAAGTTTCATATTAATAGACCAAGGGTTTTATAAATCGGTGAATAAAGACGATACATATCTATATTGACATACAGGGGTGTACCAATCTTACGACAAACTTCGGTATATGGGTTATTTTAAGAGATATCAAAAAATGTTATGAACAAAAATAGTAGATGTGCTGAAGGTCCATATTTTGAAATTATATCGAACTATACAGAGTGCTGCATAACTCCGTTACAAACCAAACATAAGATTTTTCAAATGGGAACCCCTGTATATTATACTGAATTCGGATTGGTTACATTTTTTTGAAGCTTTTGATATGAGGTTTTGCCACGTTATACAGAGTCCTTCAATAGATATGGACACGTTTATATGAAAATCGTAGGTAAATCAACGCTCTGTAGCTTGTTGCTTAAAGAAAAAAAATGCAATATCTCCGTATCCTATTGAATTTCAATTATATTTTTCTTGTATACAGGGTGAACGGAATCTCCAACCTGTCATTTTCTTTCTTATTTCGAATGGAACACCCTGTATTTTATAGCAAAAATAGAATCTTCGATTATGTAACTTCAATTTTTGTCAAGCATTCCCTATACCCAAAGTTTATAAAAACAGAGTCATCTTTTAATATTTATTGTAAATTATTATTATTGACCTATTGTGTGAAAGCAATAAACGTTGTATGTAACAAAAAATCTTGAATAATGATAAATTTTAATGAATAATTAATTCTAAAAAAAACTAGCTACCAAAAGTATAATTCTAACCGTAATATTAAGCTGAAGGTTTTAAGTGTTCACCGTTAACATCAATGCAATGCTGTAAGAGGAGGCCCAACTGATTGGCCAGCTCGGTCACCCGATTTAACAAAAGTATATTTATTTTTTCGGGTCTTGTAAGGAATAAGTTTATAAAATCCCCGGCTATTAGAGATGACATGAAAAGGATAATTAGTGCGGCATTTCGATCTGCTAACGTTGATATGCTGAGAAATGTTAGTCAATCATTTGAACTATTCTGCAGCATTGCATTGATGTGAACGGTGAACATTTTTAACCTTCAGTTTAATATTACGGTTGGGATTATACTTTTGGTGGCTAGTTTTGTTTAGAATAAATTGTTAATTGAAATTTATTATTAATTAGGATTTTTTGTTACATACAACGTTCAATGCTTCCACATAATAGGTCAGTAGTTATATTTTACAATAAATATTACAAAACAACTGTGTTTTTATAAACTTTGGGTACAGGGAATGCTTGACAAAAATTAAAGTTACACAATCGAAGATTATTTTTTTGCCTATAAAATACAGGGTGTTCCATTTGAAATAAGAAAGAAAATGACAGATTTCACCCTGTATACAATAAAGAATATAATTGAAATTCAATAGGATACGGAGGTATTGCATCATAGTACACAACTCTGTTTTGCAAAATACATTTTTTTTTTTTAACGTGCAACAAGCTACAGAGCGTTGATTTACCTACGATTTTCACACAAACGTGTCCATATCTTTTGAACGACTCTGTATAACGTGGCAAAACCTTATATCAAAAGCTTCAAAAAAATGTGACCAATCCGAATTCGGTATAATATACAGGGGTTCCCATTTGAAAAATCATATATTTGGTTTGTAACGGAGTTACGCAGCACTCTGTATAGTTCGATATAATTTTAAAATATGGACCTTTAGCACACCTACTATTTTTGTCAATAACATTTTTTGATATCTCTTGAAATAACCCATATATCGAAGTTTGTCGTAAGATTGGTACACCCTGTATGTATATATAGAACCAAACAAAATTTCAATGTCAAAATATCTCATTACTCAACATATCCTCCTCTTAATTGGATACATTTATTACAGCGAACCTGCAACGTCTCTAGACCTTTCAAAAAAAATGTTTTTTCCTGATCTGCAAACCAGACCTTCACAGCTTTTATCATCTCCTCGTTGGAAGAAAATTTACGACCTTTTAAACTTTTTTACAGTTGAGGCAAGAGATGATAGTCGAACGGATCCAAATCTGGTGAATAAGGGGGATGTTCTAGTAATTCAAACCCTAAATCACGAATTTTTTGCATGGCAACATGAGATTTGTGTACAGGGGCGTTGTCCTGCAAAAACAAAACAACTTTGAATAGCTTTCCGCATCTTTTCTCTTCAATTTTTTCCCGTAGAGTGGTCAGTAATGTCAAAGATTACAGAATTATTCAGTAATCTTTGGTAATGTCGAATAGTAATTTCCGGATATTGTTCTAACCTTATCCAAAAAATCAATCATGATTACTCCATGGCAATCCCCAAAAACTGAAGCAAGAACTTTTCCAGTAGATTTTTGGACACGAAACTTTTTAGGTCTTGGAGAGAACGAAGGACATTGATCACCAAGGGTATTAAGCATATATTCGTAAATCTGCTTACCTCTTAACCCTTTTAAATACAGGTACTTGATGGCTCGATACTCCAATTTTTCGATTTCCACAATTTTGGTGGACATCTTTTTTTTTTAATTTATTGCGTAACTCTGGCATACTTTTTTGACGTCCAACTTCACACTGACACTTCTAATGAGTTATTGTTCGTTGATATGGTAACGCAATATTTTGTTTAGGCATGGAACTGGTCTAGGCTGACTAGATATCAATACATCATCGTAGGACAGAGACATTAGAACTGAACCTCGCACTAAATTTTCGAAAATCACCAAAAGTTGACAGATTCCGGAGGTGCTTCAAGCACTATCTTGAAAAAACTTTTGCAAATGCCGAACTGTCAGTGGAACAGCATGTGGGTGCTGAAAAGCAGACTTGGCAGCACTGTAATATGTGAGAATTGCACGACGGAAACATACACGAATCATTCGCTAGAATGAAGAGTTCATTGAGGCTTTACTCCTCCGAAGAGGAACGAGTTTGAGAAAGCTACTGTGTTAGCGAAACGCGTTACGAATGTACACTGTGGGCCGAAATAAAGGAGTACATTTGTTTTTTTTTGGCGATTCATTTTCTTTTTGCAGGGCTAAACCCAATATGTCCTCAACATGACTGTACATTTGGAGCAAAAATAATGTACAGGGTCGGACTTAAAAAAAATTATATAACAGTTCATTTGGGCTCGTTGCAAATGAAAACTGTATTAGCTAAAATTGTACTAATATGCATTTTCGGTAGATAAACTATCCAGAACATTTCAGAAAAAAGGAAATTTTCCGAAATTACCGGATTCTCAAAATACCATTTTTTTATTAAATAACATTTTAACAAATGACATTTATGAAAACATTTAAAACGAGTAAAATATTATGAATGTTGCCACCATCATTGTTTACCACTTCATGAAGTCGTCGGCGCCATAAATTAATAGCCCCATTTATTGCACCCTGTTCAAAATTGTTCCAAACAAACTGCATTCTTTCTTTGAGCTGCTCGATTGTTTCAAATAATCAACCGGATTTAATTCTGGGCTATTTTTCTCCAAGTTTTAAAGTTACTAAACTGTTTTCATAAATGTCTTATTTGTTAAAATGTTATTTAATAAAAAAATGGTATTGCGCGAGTCCGGTAATTTCGGAAAATTTCCTTTTTACTGAAGTGTTCTGGATAGTGTATCTACCGAAAATGCATAGTAGTACAATTTTAGCTAATACAGTTTTCATTTGCAACGAGCTCAAATGCACTGTTGTATAATTTTTTTTCAAGTCCGACCCTGTACATTATTTTTGCATCCAAATGTAAAGTCATGTTGAGGACATGTTAGGTTATTAGCCCTGCAAAAAGAAAACAAAAAAAATATTTTCAATTAAAAAATGTACTCCTTCATTTCGGGTCACAGTGTATATTGAACTTCGTTCAAATATAATGAAGATTTAAACAAATTGAAGTGTTTTATTTCACCGTTTAGTATGAATCGTCATCAAGTAAAAGCCTCATCTATTCAATTAAAAAATAAATATATTTTTTCTGTTACAACTACAGTTAAAAGTGATGAATTTTTGGTGGAATGATTAGGTCGTAAAACTCTTTGTTTAGTCAGATAAAGACGGAATGTTTCTATCCTTATTTCAGGCTAAAAGCGCCAGATGTTTTGGTAGCATTCTTTCGATTCGATGTTGATACATTAAATTTGGGACCTTGTGGTGAGGAGTGTCAAAAGATGTACAAAATATAAGGAGATATCGGAAATTTATTGTATATTTATAGGCGGAGTTCTGGCTGGTATATAATGATGACAGAATAAATTAATTAGTGTTTTATTTAGTGTAACAGTTTAATTTCTACGGTTCACTGGAAAATTTTAATAAAAATAACTATATTGAAATTGAAGTTTTTTGTTATCAGATTGTGGATATGCGTGAAATTTCAATAAGATTCTAAATTATATTTTGAAAAACTAAACCGTGCTTTTCAGTATTTTTTTTAACTATAATTTATTGTTTACTTTTTACTTCGATGTATAGTTTGTATCAAAATATATCGTCTTCGCTTTTGCCGGCAATCATGAAACTAATTGGCCAATTGCAATAAATCATATTGCTAATAGCTGCTGTGGAAGAGATCGCCAGTGGCGCACTATTTAAAACTATTTTAAAAAGGATCAAATTCACAAATATAGTTCATTAGTTACGATAAGTTTGCAATTTTGACGTTTGTAGTAACAATTGCAGCAAAACACAACACCTGCTGCGGCAAGACTTTACAAAGTTATGGCGAAAAGTAGGGTCAACACAGATATGGCTTTGAAGAAGCCAGATGGTGAATATACCGAAAATGATGGAAAAAGAGTACGACTCTACTAGAAACTCATTTTCCAGGGAGTACCCCAAATAGGGGAGATAATCCTATCGAAGTTCACAATAGGCATTCGAGAGAAAGTATTACAATGGCCAAACACATATGTAGTAACGATAGGTTGAAATGGGCCATGAACACCTTTTCACCTTTCAAGGCACCAGGACTACATGAAATTTCCCCAGCATTGCTCCAGAAAGGACAAGACGAAATTCTACCGCATCTGGTTAGAATTAGTCGAAGCATCTTAGAACTGGGTTATATACCTGAAGCATGGAGAAGGGCAATAGTAACCTTCATTCCAAAAACTGGAAAAAGGGACACAACAAACCCCAAATCCTTTAGACCAATAAGTCTAACATCGTTTGTACTCAAAACGATGGAAAAGGCTATTGATAACCATATTAGAACGGAAATCCTAGAAAGACTACCACCTCTCCACCCATGTCAGCATGCTTACCGGGCAGGCAGATCTACGGAGACTGCACTGGTACAACTGACGGAGGATATCCGAGGTGCTCTAGACAACCAAGAAACTTATCGTAAATAAACTATATCCATATTTTTGTATTTTTATCATACATCCTTTGTTTTTTAATTAATATGTGAAGACCATTTCTCTGAACTTTTTTCTTTTTTCTCCTATACTATATCAAGTTAAATAAACTATAAGAAAACCCGCCCTTGTCTTGTCACTGGACTGTTGGGGTTTATTTCAGGTAAAATTATCTCAAGAATGTCGTAAATGGCCGTATTTAGATGATTGCCGTCAAAAGTGAAGACGATATACTTTGAGACAAGCTATACCATAAGGTGTTTTTTTTTAGTTTTTTTGCGATGCTAGATCAAAGTTATGCGTTTTTAAATGGAACTCCCTAAATTTTACTACTATATTGTATTGTCATCAGTCCTTGACAAGTGTGTAATTAATCTGAGCGTTTAAAGTGTGTCAAAATCGAGTTCAAATGGGTCTGTTACAAACATACATACTGTATAGATATGCCTTAATAGGATAAGATTGATCTTTTTATAAAAATGTGTCAATATGTTAAACTAAAAATTTGTATATATGTAATTGAACTATCAAATGTGATGAAGTTTCTTGTCAATTATTTTATAAAAAAAATTGAAGAATAAAGCCTCATTCAAATGATAATTTGGGTTCTTAGCTAAAATAAACCAATAAAAAATTATAAATTGAAAATAAAGGTCATCTAAAAAATAATAGAGGAGCGTTGCTAAAATGAATAAGTAGAGGATCTTTTTTGAAAAATTTAGAAAGAAAAGTAAAATAATTTTGGATATATAGAAAATATATATAAATTAAATAAGTAAAACCAAATATTTGAAGTTTAAAATTATGGAATTATTAATTGGAATAAAAAAATACATTGGATGAATTAAAATATTAGAAGCTAGTCACAAATTTTAAGAGAAAAAATAGAATAATAGACAAGAAGTTTCGTATTATATGGAGAATTAAAATTATGCATGGAGGAAAGAAATAGGGAAGTAAATTTCAAATAATTCAAATTGGACATCAATTTAAAATATCAAAATTAAAGGGTGTTTATCGTAAGGGAAAAGGTTATTTAACAATCAGAATAAGAATTTAAAAAAATAATATAATTGGAGCAAATACAAAATTCATCAAAATAATCAGTTCTTCATAAATAAAATAACTGTTATTTGAATACTAAATTTGGATGTAGTGTAATTTTGCATTGTAAAATAAAATTTCCTAAATTTGAAAATTTTATTAAAAAAAAAAATTTAAAACCACGACCCGAGTAAGATCAACAGCCTGGAGCAAGAATATAAAAATAATAGAATACATACAAGTGAAGCTAATATAAAGCGAATGAAAAGGAATAAATTGGATATCATTTGTTTGAAATATACATATCAACTTTTTTATCTTTTCGCGTGTGGTAAAAACCAATATTACATATTCAAAAAAATCTCAAACATGGTAAATTACAAAATGCACATAGATAAAAAAATGTGTACGTCTATTGTGTAGTTCCTGATTTTTATCTTCACCAGCATCCTCCTTTGGTAAAGAAACTTTGATTAGATTATTTAAAAATAACAAAGTTGGGGAATTTTTCATTACTCAAATTACACATTTGAATATAAATTTAAAGCATGTTATTTTCAGTAGTAATAACCCAAGGGCATTGATAATTGTTCGAAAACATTTTATGACAGATGTCGAAAGCTTGTTGCTTGGAAACAGACCGACGCCGTAGGCGGAGGTCTGTTGCCTATAAGCAACAAGCTTGAGAAAGTTGTCATAAAATTTTTGAGCATTTATCAATGTCCGAGGGTTATTCGGATAGAAAATTTTTTGTTTCAGTATTACAACCAAATCGTGACATTTCGAAATATTAAATATTCGAAACTTCAAAATCGAAATAAATCAATATGTATCCATAGCAACGTGTGAAAATTGCCCATGGTCTGTTTTCAGTGTAATGTTGACATGATTGGCTGAGATTGTTCATATGATATAAAATGAGGAAATTTTATTGGTTTTTGGAATTGTCAAAAAATTTTCCAAGTAATATCAAACTGAGGTTATATTAGAATGGCGATCGAAACGGATGTATACAAACATATTTTGATATAATATATAGCAGAGGTAAATTGTAAAATAGTGCAGCTCTGTATTATCCGATGGTTGTTAAAGTATTATTGCATTTTGAGACAAACTATAAGTCCAGTTATGGGCGTAGATTTGGGGACTCTATAAGGTCTTCCGTTTTTTTTCTTACGACTCAAACGTTATAGACTATATTAAACTTTATATTACGTTTTATCATTTTGAAAAATATTCAAAATAAAATATGTATAGTGTTTTGTTTTTGTACCTCGTAAAAAATAATAAATACCCCTGAAATTGCTAGCTGGGTAGTGTTAATTAATAATATCATGAACTTGATATTCCACTATATTTCGAGCTATATTATTGAAAATCACATGTTTGTTCACTAATTTTATAAACAATTTGCCAAGAAACATAATAAAAATAATTCAGAATAAAAACAAACTTACAAATCAAAATAAACCAATTAGAATGCTCATTAAAAAATTACATTCTAATAGCAACTAGAGTTAGAAATAGCCAACTCTAAAATTTAGACTGTTTCATCTAAAGATTTAAAATTAATCCTCCAGAGGTCGCACTAGTGGAAGGGGGGGTACATATGTTTTGATTTTCCATTTGACAGTAACGCCCAATAAGAATTCTCACTTTTTGTTATTGTTATTATCAAAACATGTGAACCCCCCACTGGTGCGGCCTCTAGAGGATTAGGCTACAGGCTAATTGAAAAAAATCTGTTAAGCTCGGTTCTGACGATGCGATTTCGTCTATGCAACTAGATCGCAGTAGCAAAATTGCATGCATTTTGGGCGTTCCAACCAGGCAACTGATCAATGCAATCGAGTTCCACCAAAATAGACTTGCTTATAATTTTATGCCACAAACTTAAAACTGGGGTGGTTGGGATTCTCCTCCAACCGGGCCCTCCTTACTATAACGTCATATCGCGAAACATTTACCATACTTTTTACCAAAGTACATCATCATTATAAACAGTTCAAAATACGAGAGGATTGTGTCTTCAACAATTTACTGATGCCGGTTGTCTGTACAGGCAATAAATTATAGGAGCTAACACACATTAAAATCAATAAAGTCCATTATAAATCCCATCCTTTACATATTCGTTGCGTTTTTATTCATGTTGAAAAATAGTAAATGTCTCCCCCCCCCAAAAAAAATTCATACAACGTAAAAACTAATTTTTGCAAAATTTCAAACGATTGTAGGTAGTCTTTGGCAATACTGTACAAAAAATTACATAAAGACAAAAAAATATACTTACTATTATAATATAATAAATATAAAATATCCACAATAAAATATATAGCATCCAAAAAAAACTGTAGAACAAACACTTCAACGTATCAATAAAAAAACTACGTTAAATAAACATAAACCGAAATTCTAAATTTAAAAATCAGCAGCTTTGCTAGATATAGATAAACGAAACAAACTCGAATTTGAACACACAAAACCGCCGCACGATTTTTCAAACAAATGAATGCCTGATCTCTCGTTTCGTGTCTCGTGTGCGTGTAGTAGTAGTAGTAGAGTCAGTTTAGCGACCGAAGAATCGAAGCGGGAGGGCCGAAAACACGCCGAAAACGAAAAATGGGGGAAGAACTGTGTCAGAAACGAGGAACGATTACAATATAGACATAGAGATGGGATTTATTATTATATTTATTTTTAAAGATTGAATAAAGCAATTTAATTTGTTTAAATCTTGTAGATAAGACACTCTCGTCCAGGCTGTTGAAACTGGGTAAGAGATATTTGAAGACAGTTACCGACCTGGTGACTGGAAGCTACACCGTGAGGGAGCGTCTGTACAAAATGGGCAGAAAATGTGAACTCTGCGATGAAACACCTCACATACTCTGCTCCTGTGAGAACTTACAAAGACTAAGGTGGAAGAACTTTTAGAGAGGAAATAATCGCAGTTACTAAAAATCCCTCCAGTTAAACCTGTGACATATGGTACAAAGATCAAGTGCCTGGGCTGTTGAGCACACACCAATCAAATGAAGGGTACCATTTGACTATGACCTACGTTGTCTAACAGGCCACTGTCATCTGAATTATCATATGCCAAAACTTGGACTTTCGGAAGATCCGATTTGCCGTCGTCATGAAACAGCAGAGCATATAATTTGTGCCTGCCCCGCCGCGGCTCGAATCAGGTATCTGATGTTTGGCAGGGTCTCTGTCGCCCTAACCTAACCATTTGACTAACCTACACTTTCATCTTCCTGTTTTTTTAATATTTTGAAAGATGTTTTATTTAAAACAGTTATACTTTTTCTAAAGTCACTGGGAATAGTGAGATCAATCCCATCCCCATTTACCTGTTACCATTTAAGGTATATATGTTAATGTCTGTATTGTTAACATTTTTCAATGTCTGTACACAAATTCTGCCCAATTCTATTTCGTTATTTGCTAGCGCCTTGGGCGCTAACGATGTTGTCTTTAGTTTCTTCATTATTTCTTTTATTACTCCATCTCATGTTTGTTTCCCCTCTTCCCATTATCCTAGTTTTTTTCACCTTGGATTCTCACATTTGCTTGACAGGCCTCTTATTATCCACCCTTTGGAGATAACCCCATCAGCTAAGCTATCATTTTTCAATGAATTCTAGCATTGATTCTATTGCCAGGTCTTCACTTATTTTTGTATTTCCAATTTTGTCTCTTCTTCTGACACCAGTGGCTCTTCTGAGATACTTTACTTACTCGACTATCTTGCCGCTGTGTGACCAGCTGATTGCAAAGTTTAGTTTCAAAGTGTTTTGTATCCCATTATTAATTTCAATATTTTCTTCAATATCTTTCCTCTTGAATTTCACCTAATCAATATTGCTTCCATATATTGTACTATTCATTTGTCTATCGCTTCAAAAGATCCTCAAAATGCCATACCGATAAATAGAGTACACGCGTATTTCATATTTGCTTGGATATTAATTTATAATAGTAAATATGATATCAAAAATTACTAATAATAGGAAATAAACCAGTTTCCATTGGAAATTACTCCCAAATTCAAATTTCAATACACTTTCCGACCACAACACGAGGATTTCCGAACGCTACCGATGATACGTGTGATGTCATATCTTATGTCAATATGGCCGGTATTGCATTAGGTTATGTGTAGTTGTGTGTTTATATTGTATTTTAATCAACTATTAATTGCTTCATCGACGTAAAAATATGATTTATATGTTTGTTTGAGACCATAACGTGTTTGTGGGTGCTTTTTTTATTTCTAAAAGTCAACGTCAAGTGGAAAGTGGTATTCGATATTTCCGAGGATATTTTAAAACTTTTAGAAGAATATATTTTATTTACTAGTTCAGTGACGATTCTTTCATATTTTGTGAGTAAAGATATGGCTGGCGAAGGTTTTGTAAAAGCACAAACTTATAACTTGCCCAAAGTAGACTCATTTATGCTGCTTGAATTTATGAAGTCAAACAGCTGCTTTGATGCAGAGGAAATAAGAGGAGTCAAAGCATTATCGTAAGTACGATTTAAACTATGTATTATTTATATAATATATACCAACCATATTTCGATGTGTGGTCGTAAGAAAATGATGTTTTTATGGTTGATTCCTAGATATATAGGTACATAACCTCTAACTATTTAAGAATAAAAATTACCAGAATAGAAGTAGGTACCTACATTAAAATAGTCTTCACAAACAAAAGTAATGCCCTTCTCTTAAGTGTATTTTTGCTTGCGCCACCAGGTAAAGTAACAAATATTTTGTCTGGAGTTTCAATAGACGTTGATTTACACACTGGAACAATGCAATACTTGGAATACAAAAATTTTTTTCGTCTATCCATTTTTAAAGCTTTCAGAAACAAATTATGTCACAAGAACTCAGAGCGTGATACACGAATGAGAACGTAAACAAATGACGTCACACCATGGGGCAGCCATCTTTATGACGTAAAGCGCGTTTTGGCGGACTTTCAAATTTTATGATTTTCAAAGTCGTTTTAAAAGTAAAGTTTATATTTTTTTGAGAAAATAGGCATGCAAGGTGTTAGAAGACCTGATAAGCGTCAATTCCCACCAATAGCAAAATTTATGCTTGTACCCTATTACTATTTATAATTCATACTGGTCGTTCAGATTGCCGAAAACTACGAAGTGGGCGACATCTGTTAATTTTCTTTCAAACTTCAATAGAGGTGAACAACAAAGCCAGAATGCGAACATCGTTATAGAAAGTGGAATTAATTCTGTTGTTTTATAAACAGTAGAAAGTGTTGGAACTTTAGTTCTTTATGCCAGGTTATGTTTGAGCGACCAGGGGTCGCGACGCAAAAGATCTGACCGTTACGCGTTACGTTACGAAACGTTATGTTACATTTCTTCGTTATGTGCCTTGCTTTTGCGTGCTTGTGCCTCCTTAGTCTCTCTCTCTCGTTTACGAAGCAGCGATTCATAATAATAAATATGCTCCTACCCGGATTTGAACCGGGGCGCCAGCGTACAATGCAAGCATTCTAACCACTGAACCACCGATGCTATATTGAAATTCTATGCAAAGCTGGTATTCGCAGTGCTAGTGATCTACTTGAATTTGTTCGGATAAATTTTTACTATTATTTCCATAATTTGTTTTGCGC
Source organism: Galerucella pusilla (assembly GCA_910591695.1). Classification (NCBI taxonomy): domain Eukaryota; kingdom Metazoa; phylum Arthropoda; class Insecta; order Coleoptera; family Chrysomelidae; genus Galerucella; species Galerucella pusilla. Next base: position 12,845 of record CAJUYI010004775.1, read on the forward strand.
GATTAAGGGGTCTAGCACATTTACTTTTCGAAATACAGGGTGTTGAAATTTTGAAAGCTTGAATGTTTTAATTCGATAACTTCAAAATGGATGGATAAATTGATTTGTCATTTGGCAGGTTGTTTTTAAATGTAAAAGGGCATATTTTGAAAGAAATTGTAGTTTGTGCAACTAGTGTGGATATGATGGCCATGTCGCACGAGGACGAAGTTTGAGCACGACGCCGTTGGCGGAGTGCTCAATCGTTCAAGTGCGATACTGACAATCCACACGAGTCGAGCAGCATATTTTTCCTACGATCCACTTAAGAAAAAATCTAGAAAATAAAAATTTCTATAAACTGTAATATACCTAACTTCAAATTAAAAATTTTACAATTCAATTTTATGTTTCCACTAATTTTGTGGTAAACGTACAGTTCTTGAAATTTGTATAGGGCTACGGTTTCATTTTTTAAATATACGATGCTGTTCTAAGTAGATGTTGCCAGTCGGACTGCCTCATGAAAGGTTCCGTACCACTATCTATAATAATGAATATTCTGCTAAATATTTCAAACGTCTACCTGTTGTTGTTATTATTATCAAGCAGAATAATTATTTTTTGAAATAAAAGTAACAATTAAAAAAAACTTTTTCACGGGAATCGAACCCGGGTCTACGGCGTGAGAGTCTGGATTGCTTTCTACTCAACCACTGAGAGATATGAAAATTGTTTATCTATAACGTCAGATGTACCTATTACATAATTTTATAAAATCTGAGGTCCCCTTAAATACCCATTTTATTCTGTTTTAAGTATTATTTGTTGGTAATTTGTACGGATTATTTCTTTCAAGTTTATCTTTGTAAATGAATATTCTTGATCCAGTGCGCTTCTATGAGAAACTTTGACAAGTTATTTTGACGTTTCTTTTAAATTGAAAAAAGATGAATGACGGATACTCAACTCGAATGCTGATTGGTGGATTTCATATACGTTCTAGGATGTATATGAAATTATATCCGTTTAGTTAAATGATGGCCTGCATTTCCATTTTGTAAACTGTGCAGAATAGTAGTTTGTGCAACTAGTGTGGATATGGACAATCCACACGATTCGAACATTATATTTTTTCTACGATCCCTTCAAGAAAAAATCTAGAAAATAAACATTTGAATATGCTGTAAAATAAATATAACTTGAAATTTAAAATGTTCAACAATTTTATTTATAATCGTACCAATTCAATTTTATGTCTTCACTAATTTTTTTGTGATAAACGTACAGTTCTTAAATGTACAATTTGTACAATGTTACGGTTTCCCTTTTTAAATATGCGAAGCTGTTATAAGTAGATGTTGCCAGTCGGACTCCCTCATGAAGGGTACCGTACCATTATCTATAATAATGAATATTCTGCTAGATATTTCAAACGTCTACCTGTGGTCGTTATTAATATCAAGCAGAATAATTATTTAAAAATAAAATTAACAGTAAAAAAAATTTCCTCACGGGGAATCGAACCCGGGTCTACCGCGTGAGAGTCTTACGTGAGAGTGCTTACTACTCATTCACCAAAGAATATGAAAATCTTTTATCTATAACGTCAAATGTATTACATAATTTTTTATTGAAAGGAACTAAAGTTCCTACCGTGTGTCCCGCGACACGTTCTACCTTTTTATTTAAAATTTTAGTCTAAATAGTAAAATAAAATACCTATTTAAAGTGCTTTTCTGAGATAAAAAGAATCACACACCCATAAGGTGCACTTCCAAAACAATACAAACGTGGTAAAAGTTGTAGTGTTACAAATGTACTAAAATCCTATTCTAGTGGCCAGTAAAACTCTTTTGTACTTTTTTGGTAGTTTCGTGATATTCAAGTATTTTCCTCCCGGATTTGCACAGGCAGCGTAAAGAAGTCGTGAAGTCGATAAAAATCACACAAGGAGATACCTAGTTGAGGTTAGTACAGCTATCTTTTTCATTACTAGAAGCTGATGAGTTACCTATGTTTTTTAGGTTTTATAATATGTTTGCAGAAGCCGGACATTCCAGCCTTACATGAACAAATATCTATTATTATTTCCAATCTTTAACATCATCATTCAGATTAATTGTAATCTAATGAGGCTGGGAAGCTAGACCAGACGTCTGCAGACCCAAACGTTTAATGTTAAAAACCGCTTCACATTCTTTTAGTGGTCTGATGCTTCTGACTCCAATATATTCCATGAGGTTTAAAAGGGTTACTTCAATTTTCGTTATTTTTAGATCTTATTTTCTTAAACATTACCACACAGACACGTTTAGGAAATAACGGAAATTACAAAAATAAAGAAAAGCCTACCAAACCCACTAAAAAAGCCTCGAAGAACACATAAAAAAACTAAACAGCATTAAACACCCTTACAGACTGTTTTGTTGTTCACCGCTATAGCAGCCATATTGAAAAATTCAACGCCATCTAGTGATACGTGATTTTCTCGAATACAATAAAAACAAACCTAGTTGAAATCAAAAACTATCCGACTCAGTTGGTGCCAATGCAAAACAGTTTAAAAGGACCGACAGGAAATATTTCCTTTTAAAAAATAACCGTTCCAAAAGAGTCTTCCAACCTCTACGGTGGCTTCTTTATCTTTTAGGGGATACTGTAAACGGATGCATTAAGTACTATCGACACAGCGACGTGCTGTGCGACAACTACCGATTACAATGACAACGACGAGAAAAAATGCGAAATATGCAGGTTGAATTTCGAAACTAAACAAAGGAATCACCCAACTAGCAATAATAATTTTAACTTCCTACGTAATTTCTTTTTTACCTGCGTAATTGGTCGACATAAAAAATTATGTTAATGATCGGTGAATAGGAAATGCACGTAGACAAACAAGCAATGGTAGAAATTCTTTGAATTACTTCTTGCACTAATGCATTTCCTCTTGTATCTTCGAGTCGGACCTGATTCAATCAGTTTTCGCTTTCGTTCAACTTTGAGGTAGGCAGACAGCGATGAAATTAACGGTCAAACTGAAATTTAAATTCAATTTAAACTTTGAAAGGAATGCGGAACGAAACATTCGATATTGCCACGTTAAACTATAAATCAGCTAAAGTGCTAAGTATGTACTGATAATAATTAGAAAAGCAATAAAAGGAACTGGGATATAGGAGTGTTCGGGCCAGGAACCAATCACTCCGCAAGTTTAGGGAAAACCTCGACAAAAACGACTTGACCAAGGATTACTATGACGTATAGTTAAGCAGCCATTAGATCACTGAGTTCTTGCGTAATCAGTTCCAAAGAACTAGGCGAGACGAATATTCTTTTTTCTTTTTGGGAGCCGTTCTGAGTGCACCCATCAAGCCATTCCCGTACCTTCGAGTAGACGATATAGGTCACCTGGATGCGCGCCATATGCTCCAGGAGGCACATTGTCCTCTCCGAAGATGATTTGTCTCCTAAAGTCTAATGCCTCACAGCCAGACAAGATATAGGTTACGATCTCGGTCTCCATGCCACCAAGTCTGCAGCTGAGATCTCCGTTATATAGTTAGATAATGAAGATCTAAGTGTGTACTTGCTTTGGAGTGTTCCTCCACTGTATTCTATGTAGACTTTGTACCCATTTTTGTATTTGTCCTCGAACCACCTTCTTGGTGGTCTCAAGAGCTGGTTTCGGTCCAGCATTATGTCGTTGCTGAACCACTTCTCGCGATTTCATCTACTTGATCATTTCTAGAAATATCGTTAGATCTCGGCGAGACCTGTGATGGATAGCGTATATCCTTTCTTGATTTTATCAACAACGTCAAGTTGACAGTTTATCATCAAAAATTGAGAGTCTCGTTGGGTACGCTGTAGATATCTGACCTCTGGCTTTTGACTACCATTATGGTTATACGATTTCTGTTTACGTTCTATAAAAGCCTTATTATTAAATTATTACCACTCAAGTTGACTTACAACCCGTGGTCAAGGGTAATCGATACCTTTTTGGTAATCGTTCTTACCACCCTCAAAACAGAGTCGAAAGGCATTGTTTACAATATATAAAGAAGAAAAGAAAATTAATATTGTCTCTGTCTTAAAGTATGATAAATTTGGGATATTTTATGGCCGTCCATAATATCATTTCTTCCGGTAGTCTATCCATCTATCAGTGGATTTATAACCAATCAAATATTTAAATTGATTTAACAATGTCTCCTTAGTCTGAATAAATCATTTATGACAATGCCTAACCAAAACACCATCTATAAATTATTTTAATGTGCATCTTCACTTTACGGATCTTTAACTTTATGATTCCATACGAACTGTTAAAGGTACAACTAAATATTATTTACTACTTCCGTTTAAGATTCACATTTTATTGTCAGTAACATTGGAAATAAAATTGTATTGTATACTCTGCAATAAAATGAGCAAGGTGAAATTTATAACTATCATTTCCGCAAGTTGTGGTGTAGGTAAGGGGAACTTGTGGCGGATAGATAGATATACAGGGTATTTGGAATAAAAGTACTTGTTAAATTCAAGTTTAGTCGAATTAGCTTACTTTGAAGCAAAAAAAAAAACAAAATTGTTAACAGGATGGGAACAGTTGAAAATAGTG
>CAJUYI010004776.1:0-17452 GCA_910591695.1 Galerucella pusilla
ATCGCTGTTGGAGGTAAAATAATTCACAGGGTTTTTATTTTACAAGTTTAGTGATAGTGAAGTTTGAGATATTTCAAACAAATTAGTTTTATGTTGAAATAGTATGCTTTCAAAAAGAATACTTGGAAAACAATATAAATTGTTAACATACTTAACCAATACAAAAAAGAAATTGAAATTAGAAGCAAATTCAAAAAAATTAATGTCTCAGTCACCTAGCAACAAATATGAAAATTTTGTGATGAAAGCTCGAGAAGAAATGTTTAAATAATTGCCTTAAAAATATTCAGCATCGTGGAGCCCTTCCTATATACATAGGAATATACAGGATCACGTCATAGAAGTTTGAAAAATGTCATTCTTCGCGTCGCTACGCTTGCTCGTGCTAAAGGGTTTCCTGACGTTCACTGACGTCAGTTCATCGAGTGGCTGATGCTGAAAAACTTCAAATATCGTGATGCCTACATAGTTGGCTTCGAAAAATTAACAAACATTGACATTACATCAAAATGGCTAATTATTCGTATTCCTGTGAAGAGTATACTGATATGCATTTAACGGTAGTGCAGCCGAACGAAGATACGCGGAAGTATTTCCTTTCAGACGACATCCAAATCGATCAACATCACTAACGTCTAAGAGAAACCGGCTCAGTTATATACTCCATTCCAAGATATTTCGTATCAAGTTAATACCAGCATGATTGATTCAACAGAAAAACCCACAGCAGGTAGACGTTAATCCGATAACAGTACGGTATCGTATAGGTAATTCCTAATAGTATGATTATTTTACATTTAAAATGTTTGGCTGGTGAAATAATATTTAGCTCCAACATCTAAATTTAACCGACTACGGATCTGTTACTGTTCAGTACAATAATGGATTTATAAACATTCATTATTGAATTCTCAAGACCGAGTCAACGAAATATTGTGAAATGTACTTTAACTAAAAGTACTGAAACTGGTGGCATTTGAAGATGCTTAAGAAGAGTACGAAAATGATATTTGGGATGGAATAGAACAGAATAAGGAATTAACTACGTCGTAAACAGAATCTCTCATAGGAAGACATGGACATTGGAATAAAATGATTTTGATCTTGATCTTCGGGTATTTAATTAACATAATTATCAAATACTACTGCCGCTCGAGACTCACATACCGGTGAAGAGATATTTAAATATAATTACTACTGCTTGTTTATGGAAGTAAAAAATAACAGGATTTTTATAAAAAACGTCTAAACACAATCTAACTACAGTTGGAAAACGGTTAAGCAAGTTGACGTATCGAATTTCCATAATTAAAACCATGAATTATTTAAAAGTTATTAAGTAGTTACTATTATAATGAACATTATTTTTTTAAGGAAAAATTATAATTTTCATTCATAGCCGTGGAAGTTGAGTTTAGCCAGGAAAATTGTATCTTTAGTTTAGTTTAAAATATAACATTGGCTTCTACTGCCATACATAATTATACCACTTAAGCCTCATTGTGTAGCACGAAGATCTTTAAAAAGCAATAAGTGGTTATAAAGTCGGTTCAAACTAAATGAAATAAATAATATTTTTAAATATTAGCAAATGGAACTCACTTTAATTAGTTTGAATGTATATACAATATACTATATAATGTTAACTTGAAATTAAAATACACACAGATTCAAAAGTTTTGCATCACCCTAAATCTCCGAAAAAAAATGTGTTCATTATAAATGGATCAGAGATTAATCAAATAATTAGTTTCAATGAAAAAACGTGTATATTTGTCAAAAATTTTTATTATCCAATAATAAACTTGCTTTAAAGATAAAAAGTATTCTTAGAAATTGAATAAATTAAATACAAATTGATTCTTTTTAAAGAAAAGGTTAAGTGAGAACCTGCATGAGAACTTTTAATAAAGAGTATTTCCACCTCTAGAATTTATGCAAGCTTGAAGTCGCCTGCCCATACTGTTTACCAAATTATTGATATTCTGTTGAGGAATATTTCGCCATCCTTCTTGGGCCGCATGAACAAGCTCTTGTACACTCCTGGGTGGATTTCTGCGTGCTGCCACTGCCCTGGCAAGCATGTTCTAAGGGATTCATGTCAGGAGATAGGGCAGGCCAGTTCAAACTATTGATCCCTTCAGTTTCAAGATACTCATTTACAGCTCTGGTCCGATGAGGTCGGGCGTTATCGTCCATAAAAACGAATGAATTGCCAACAGCTGCGCGCCATAGTCTCACGTGAGGATGTAGAATCTCTCTAGATACATATCACCAGTCATCGTTCCCTCCACATGAATTAATTCTGTGCGATCACTTACCATGATACCAGCCCAAAACATAGCATTTCCTCCTCTGAAGGGCGGCACGGGGCGAGCATGGGCAAGCTGAGCAACTCTCGTTGGATCCCGCCACACACGTATTCGATGGCTATCTTGTACCAAACAAATCCTTGTCTCGTCGGAAAAAAACACCGAATTCCAAAATTTTCCAGGCAAGGACGCGTGTTCTTGAGCCCACTGTAGTCGGCGAACTCTGTGCTCAGGTTGTAGTCTGGGCACTCTTATTGGTCGGCGACACCTCAAACCTGTCGCAAGTATTCGTCTTCGTAATGTCAAGATCGATACTTGAACTCCCAACGCATGTCTCATATCTCTTTGGAGTGCTGGTATTGCTATGGTCGGGTTTCTTCGGATAGTTAAGTGTATATAGCGGTTCTGCCGCTGATTAGTAACACGCCTTCTACCGCTTCTAGGTCTATCACGAAGAGAATTGGCCTGGAGATACCGGTTCCATACACGAGACACATCACTTTGCCAAACGCCAACTCTGTTTGCCAAGAACCTTTGAGAATGACCTTCTCCAACTAAAACCACTATTCTTGCACGGCCAATCTCACTTATGACTTGACGATTCATGTTTGCACTTAAAATCACAAAAATCAAATGCCTTGAATGTTAAAATGATCGCACTGAAAATGTTATCTTATTAAAAAAAACTGTAAACATCTGTATATTGCAAAAAATATGGAGCATATTGAAATGGTAAACATTGATAAACAAGCCAACACAATATTGCTAGCGCAAAAAAATTCCTTCGCATCCGAAGAAGGTGATGCAAAACATTTGAATCTATGTGTATAATGAATATCAACAGAAACCTAGACAGAAACGCTCTACAACACGTATTTACTTTTCTGTAACTTAATTCTTTTTTTGCTTACCTCACCGGTGAACCAATCATATGAATAACAAAAATAGGGCGGAAAGTATTGTTTAGTATCCTAAGGAAGGAAAATTCATAACGCCACGATTTTTAAGATTTTCAAGTGAATTTTTCAATTAAACGTCAGTGTATGTCAACGTTTTTTGTTATATCTTCCTATTTTTTGGTTTATTCAGTAGGCGAAAATAGTTGTGTCATACAAGCTGGAAACGCTTTAGCAGCACTTAACTATCAGCTGCCCCCGTTTCGCTCATGCATCTAATAGTCTTGGACTACTAAACCTAATTTTCCGTCCCTGTGACACCTACCCTAAATAAAGTTCTGTTTCACTATCACTATTTTTATTTGAATTTATTATAGGTAGAGGGTTGAACATTAGTACTCCTACACGCCTGATATACTCCTTCATCAAAAATAATTCAATCTTATTTTGACAGTAAAAAAACAATTAATAAATAGGGATTCTCTCTTCACATGTTGACGTGTGAAATTTGAATTTATGTTTACATCACCCTACGAATTCACACAATAATGTTTGGATTACGCTCAATTATTGAATATACCTACCTTAAATTAATACTTTTATATGATTTCTATAAATACGAAGCTGACATACAATATCAGCTCAGTTCATATAATATCTGAAACCGTTCAAAAAAGTCTCTTCAAAAAGTATTTTTTTATTGACCCAATTGGCGCAGTCAGAGGGATTTGGACCTACGCTCTAAGAGCTAATCTTGTTTCCAATTCGCTTAATACAATTTTGAGTGGAAATTTTGTTAAAAAACGTATTCTTCCAGAAGCTTGAAATAAATATTGCACGGCCTAATGCTTTGACCGATATTGATGTTCAGATTTTGTTATGTGCAGCTTCTTCGCGCATTCGATTGCACCTTCTAGACTCTAGTGGGTTCTTCTTAGGTGAAACGGAGTCTAGCATACAATGCAACGCTTTATGTTATTCAATCTTTTCGTATTCATACAGCTCTTTGTCGCAAATATTCATTTTGAAGAGTTTAGACCCCATGGCCAATGAGACATCAGTAAAGCAGTTTGCTGTTCTTCATAATTTGACGAATTTGTTGAGAGAAAGAAAATGTGGAAGAGTACAAACTATTTTGAAATAAGAAACTTCATCTCCCAGTTTTCCAATAGAGCTTTTTTTATTAAGGTAATTATATATTCAAATGATCATTAACCCACATGAATAAACCCACTTTTGTTCAATTCTTCACGGATAAGCTGTTGTTCTCGCCAAAGTATTTGACCAACTTTGTTTTAGTCAACAAGATTCGCTACAGACATAATTCAAGTCATTGACCAACTTCACAATTAAAAATATAATGGTTGAATGTTTTGCTATCTAAAAATTCTGCTTTTATTACTACCATGCAATCGTTTCCATTTTTGCTTTACTTCGATTTTCATAAAATTTTACCATTTGCTTTATTTGCCTTATTCGATTCTATTCTATCTATGTGTCCGGATTAATTCAAACAGCTTCAATTATAAGATGAGATGAAAAAATATATGCAGCCAACAGGATTAATTTAGAATAAGTCTTTATTTATTTTAATACCTCCAAATCGCAGTTTATTTAGTGCCAAAATGTATTTATTTAATAGACTATAAATATAAAGTATTATTACAGTTACCTGTAATATTGCCGTATTCAATGAAGCGCGATACCAAAATAGATATAGCAGAATAATAATTTTTCTAGCGCTTGATAAGTTTTGAAGAATATTTTTCAAAGACACTGACCGTTCATCTAAGAAGCAACAACTACTTCCCGGGCTAAAGACCCCGACGGTTATTGAATTACAATTTAAAGTCAAACTGGGTTGGTATATACAAGATATTCAACACCAACCATTCTGGTTTGCAATTAGAAGGGACAACATAACTTGTAGACCGGTTTCGGCATATATGCGCCTCATCAGTACCAGGTATATGTTCTCCGCCCGCGAGCTCTAACTGCTGCTTGCACCGGTTGCAGTTATCTTTTGGCTTTAGTAACTCATGATTAACTTTAACCATTGATTAAAAGTGAAGTGTTTTGCATCATTTGTGGTTAAGGTACTGGTTAGTATATTATTTGTTAGGTGCAAGTTGGTATCTTGATATTCAGGAATAATTTGAAAAATAGCAATTTTGTTGGTAATAGTGGCGTCAAATATGACAACTATTAGATGTTTATATTTGTAAAATAGGAGTTTTCAAAATAAGCGGAAAGAGGAAAATATCAACAACCTTCTTTTTTCCAATTGAGAAAATAATGTGCTTGAATTTAATAAGAAAGTACCTACAAGCACATAATAGAATGCAAGGAAACAGGTGCGTTAAGCTGGAATGGTAAGGGACAGGCATGGACAAAGATTTAGGGGGAGTTTAATGCTCAATCAGATAGCTGATTGAGATCTACAGATCTGTAGATGTTTTAAAACGATTTTACAGAAATAAAAAGAAAGAAATCTTTTTCTAAAAGTTGTTGCTTAAAAGTAATTTTCCCTATGAGATCTTCCAAAATTTCCAGGTCATCCTCATCTTCTTCAAAATCCATTAAATCCATATTTTATTGAAATAGGAATTTATCTCGCGAATTCGCCAAGTACTTCAGTTGATTGTCATATTGATATAACTTTAATTAATAATTATATATCTTAAACCCTACCTTATCTGTGGATTAGATTTAACTATTAATTATAGCGTTAACTCAAGAATAAATTTCATGGTGCAAGGAACATTTTAATTTAACTAGTAATTAAAACTTAACCCCAACTTAACTAAGACCGGTGCAAATGGCTGTAAGAGCTCAAATGACGGACTGAAGAAGACACCAAAATCACAATCAAGTAACGGAAGTGTGAAAGTTGTGACAATAGCGACATCTTTACCTTCAACTACAAACCAAAATTCGAAGAATCTAACACCAAGCAATATTTTTCAAAATTTATAGAGTGTTAGAATAATTAGTATTCAGCGATGACTATGAATTACCCCGTATATAATGGGCGAGTGAAATAAAACCAATTTCTTAATTTTCAATCCTCCTTCAAAAGAAACAACCTGAACTGTTTCACCATCCGCCTTACAAGATCTTTCGATAAAACGATCTCTGGTCCAGATGTTGCGCGTTATCTAACTTGAGTACAATAATGCTAAAAACGCACACGTAAGACTGGTTTTTCAAAACACTTTTAATTGCTGCTGAACAAATAATCGTAAAATAAGGCTTTTTCCAATTATTACGTATTGTTCTTGAAACAAATAGAACCATTATTACCAGCTGATATTTATAGTCCTTATCTCACATGTTTAATGGCCGTTTGAGCAAAACCAATTTATTTTTTATGAAAAAACTAGTTTTCATTAGGTAGCTGTTTCAAAAATTCAGCATTACAAAGAAATGTGGAAGATATATTTTAAAATAGAACCATTGGTGTGGGGAATAAATATTGTAATAGACAACGAAGAAATTATAATTTTTCACGAAGACAAAGCTTAAGCTGAATTTATAAACTTTGTTGATCGCTATGCGTTGTTCGTGATTCTCGCTGCTCGAAAATAAAACATTATAATTATATAGTTGCGCTTATAAACCGTTGTTCTCTTGTTGCTCGTCATTTGCAGGTTTTTTGTCATTGCTCCCAATTGACCAAATTGTATCTAGTTATTCCTGAATCTCAGCTCTGCCTAGGGATCCCGTACCGACTAGAGGCTCACGCAGTTCTAATAGATGCACACCAAAAAAAACGACTCGAGCTTGGCAAGCGATTTACTGAGCTAGATGTCTATTAAGGGATTCCGAAAAAAATTACTGCGCGAATAGGCATCAACATCGTAAATGCACAGTTACCCGTACTTCGAGTTGCAGTTGAATATTTTAACTTTAACCTATAACAATCAATAGAGTCAGTTTATTTAAAAAAATTGCTTTTATATTTTTTGCTTTCACAGCGAGAATTATTTAACGACTATGGGATGAAGGCAAATGAGAAAACTTTATACCTATTATAGTGATGAAAATGGCATTACGATGACGAATCTGCAGAAGTTGTGCTCAGGTGAAGTGAGAAGTTGAAAATAGAAACATATATGCCTTTACTATACATACTGCAGGCAGAATTGTTTTGGCTACTAGAAGCGTATCAAGAAATGACTTATCTGTTTTGGTTTTTAACAGATTTCTTGACAATGATGAAATTAAAGAGGCTTGCACAAAATTGTGTGACACACTATTTAGAGATAGTGCATTTCAAGAATTTTGTCTTATAATGAAAGGATGCGGGGACAGATAACATTGATATGTTAGAAAAGGTCAACTTCCAAGATGTTTCAAACGATTTTGTATGTTGAAAAAGCTAGAAAATTTGTTGTTTAAACTTTATCATACAATATATTTTAAACAGTAAGAAAAGGGTAAATAGAAGGGACCCCGAGAATTGCATTGCCTAGGAGTCCCGAAAGGGTTAATACCTTAGTTAATACGGCCCTGCATACAATTATAAAATGAAGAACAATGTAAAGAAAAAGCAAAGTAGCTACTTTGAAAATTTCAAAATACCGATTGCAAAATGTCTAGCACATGCTTGAAATCACATTAACGAGTTTGTTATCTTTAGTGCTTTGAGAAGTTTTAAATACCTTCATGGGAGATTAATTGAACAGTAGCGCTTATTCATGCTTCTAGTTACTCCAAAAATATCTGATGAACGCCTAAGTCAGTCAAGTGGAATAACCCATCGTTAACTATAGTCTATTTGAAAATGATTGATGGCAGTGTTTATGGTCCATTTATGAGAGCAATTTGAAAATATCATCTGCCTATAATATAATTATTTGTTTTATATTTAAAACTTTGAGTGTTTTTGATTATTCTATGCATAAGACTGTAACAGAATCACACGGGCGTGCATAAATTCGACGCTAAAATTTCACTTTATCCTTTTCTCACTTTATGTACCTGCTTGTAGACCCTTAAATTCGACGCGGTACCTCTACTAATCCTTCTACCTGTACTATTTTGTTGTTGAACCAAAATGACACAGACAACTGACACAGATCAAAGTGTAACTATGTATAAAAATATCAGAAAATGAGAAATAGAAAACTAAAAAAAAAACAGAAAACCCAGGCCCAAACCCGGTTGATCGAAGTGTAACTATGTATAAAAATATCAGAAAATAAGAAATAGAAAACTAAAAAAAGACAAGAAAACCCAGGCCCAAACCCGGTTGATCAAATATAAGCTCAATCCTTAAAGGACATAATCCTTCCGGCAGCGTCCAATTTAAGGGTGTCTCTTCTGCTACAGGTAGTTAGCGTCCAATTTGAGGCCGCCCAATCACACAACGTTTTGTTGCATTATCTTCTTAGTGAAATAAACAAATATTGAGTGAATTTGTAACAACATTCTTTTTAAATAAAAAATTGTTTACTTTTCTTGTAAAATTTACTCAAATTCGAGTGGAAGAACTAATTATATCAGGATAAAGAGTAGCACAGAAAATGTTTATTTTTGTATCTAGTGTGCGAAATGCTACTACCACTAAAGTATAGTTCGCGCAAAAGATGCAAACAATATTTGTTCTACAAAGAGATCTAAAATTCAAATATCAAATAAAATTTTTGATTGTAAAATTTCAGGATCACATGGTATCACCTCTAACTCAAAAATTATTAGTGTTTCATCTCCCAAAACCCCAATATCCCGAGCTAGTTTAGGAATAAATATTGGTTCGTGTACTGGTTGTACGATTAATGTTAATATTGCAAATAGGTAATAACTAAAGTTTTGTGGAATTGTATCATCATTTTGAAAGTATTCAATACTTATCACTTTCGCATATCGTTGTCAATGCGCAAACCTTGTCATTTTTTGACGTTTGTAGAAAAAGGAATTTTTGTTGTGAGAGCTGCGTAAATTTTGGGTACAATTTAAGTTTTAATCACAAAAAATGAGTTGAAAAGCTAGTTATATTTATAAGAAAAACGTATGTTTTCCAAATTTTCAGGGCGTTCCTTTAACTGAGATTATTTTCCATTTTATTTCCCATTATGCCAAAATATCCCGTATTAAGGTGGAGAACGTCATAATTTTGGGAAAATTGATTATCCTATCTAGGTATATAATAATGTATTAGTTTATTATGATTTTTATCATAATTCTAACATAACAAATGACGTGTTGTAGTTTCAACCATATTGATTTTTTTAATTAAATTATTTAAAAATTACTCGTCATTTTCAGGTTGTTCCTTATTTTGTGAAATAGGAATGTAGCAAAGATCATTAATGTAACCCTAAATGAAAAAAGTCACGTACAGTAGTAATCTCAGGAGAAGGTGCAGACTATTCTATTCTCTGTACAGACTACCAAACAATAATACGGTGGAGCTGGAAATATACCGTAATTATCTTGTTCCTACTGTGGCTAGAAGAAAGCGTACCAAAATTTTTCTTTCTGTGAAGGAAAATGGTTAAAGAATTTTGGATTTTAAAACAGCACCCCACACGTTCTATCTTGTCCAAATTCATCCAACGTCGTAATTTCGTTTTTTCAAAGGGCTGTAGAAGCAACAGAAATTTGTATCTTCTGTATATTCCTTGTGGCATTACTTATTCCTATTTCTTATTTTTTAGGAATCAAACCACAATATTTTGCTTTTATATTTTTATTACGTTTCGATAGCGTTTCAGCTACCGTTGTCGAGATGAATTCGTTTTTAAACAATTTTTGAACCCTATCTGACACAACGAAAAAATTTGACAAAATTGACAAAAATTGTTTAAAGCGTAATTCATCTTGACAACGGTAGCTGGAACGCTCCCGAAACGTCGTAATAAAAATATAAAACTATGATATTGTGGTTTGATTCCCAAAAAGTATGAAAAAAGAACAGAAATTTGAACAAATGACAATGTAAAACTTCTATTATGTTTAGAATTAAGAAGCGTTAAGAAAAAACGCAATTCTCTTCTTCGAATTTTTAAATATTTGATAGATATTTTTGCTTTCGGCTTATGAATAGCTCTTTAAAATTTGTACTGTCTATAATTTTTAATATAGGGTACACTATTTCCACCGACCTAAGTAAGGCAGCGACTCACAATCAATCAATTGGAAATTGAGTCCAAATTCAATTATATTTTTTGTGTAGGTGTATTTATTATAGACTTCCCTTCACACACCTCAATATAGTTGAAAAATTCACTCAACAGATTTTGTTTATGAACGTCCTAAATAAGTAAATGCAATGGACCTCCTTTTAAATGTCCACTTTTGCTATTGCTTGCATTAGATTAGGATATCGTGTCGTTGAAGTCATTGTTTGTAGAATTGTGTAACTGTTAGGAAACACATAAGTGTTTATACATGTAACTAAGTTGAGGTTTATTTTGATATTTATTGTATCTAAGAAACGTTTCGCAAATTCATTATACAAACATAAATTTCCTTTCATGATACTACCAATTTGAAAAAAAAACTGCTATATAATTATTATATTTTTTTGCTAATAAATTTTATTTGGATCCAAAGACAGGAACAACTCCTCGGGCACTCAGCTATACTTCATCAGAAGACGTGACAGAAGCATGAATAAATCAACGTAATTTATTTGATTTGATTGTTTACGGAATATATTTAATAACATTTTGAATTGTTCAAGGTGGGTTGGAGAATGCGAAATTTGGATATGAATGCCCTTGATACATAAAATATAAATTACTTCATTTTTTAAGAAGTTGGTATAATGGAACGTTCTCATTTATTGGGGTTGATTCGTGGGATTGAGGAAAGATTAACGAATATTATTTTTTGTTTCGAATATTCTCAGAAGAAAAGTGCACCAATTTTACTCCAGAAAAGGAACTCCGGCTTTAGATGAAGTTAGTTCTAAAGTCAATAGCAGAGAATCCAGATAATATACCAAATATAAATAATAATGATTACAATAAAAAACATTTGTTTTCCGTTAATTTATTGGGGAATTTAAATTTCAACGTTTTGTTAGTGCTCCAGCTACCGCACTCAAGAATAAGTTTTTGAAATTTTTGGTTCCTAGCTGAAACTATAAAAAAATTCGACAATTATAGTCTGTTTCTTATTGTCTGACAGCACGCGAAAAGGTCACAGATGCTAGTCAGGTAGTAAACCATAAGCGTCACCGTTCATCTAAGGAATTTATTTACTATCTAATTTTATACCCGATCTGATATATAAAGGTAATATGAATCTAAATTCGGTTAGTTAAAACAACTTGATAATTTCCAAGAAACATTACAATAGGGTCCTACTAGGGATTGTCCTAATGACTACTTAGAAATTTTGCAGGTATATACGGTGAAACTTGGTCTCGCCCAAATTTGTATAATTTGTTTTGCTCAGAGTCGCTTACGTTCCATAAGTGTTAACTGTGTTGTGAAAAATGTCTTCAAGTTTCACCCCAGTAAAGTGTAAGAGCGTGTTTAGCTTACAAACGAAGACTGTAGTGTTAAATGTGCCTGATGCTGTTGTACATCAAATGCCGGCTGCTACTGTTAGAAATATAGTTTCAACATGTTCCAATATGACAGGAGTTAGTGAATCTACTATTTACAGGCTTCTAAGGGAGAGGAACTATATATTATTTAATTAATTTAATTTGATAAAAATGAAAATGTAACTTGTTAATAGGCCTGAACGAATGAATTTTATTTCAACGGTAATGTCGAGCGAATCTAATTAAATAAGCAGAATAAACTAATATCGTAATCTCCGCCACTGCCGCAATATTTATCGTTTATCTGGCATTGTTCAGTTTTATTACCATATTGTATTTTGAGCTGAAACAGGGATGTATAGATAACCAATACAGACACCTACTTGTTTTGCATTAGAATTTTAGTATTCACTTGTAAAATTCTTAGGATTACTCTGTAAAATATAAATTTCTATTTGAATATTTAATGAGGCTACTGTGCTGTCAGACATTAAGAAATAGAGTATAATATATTTGTCAAAAATGACAAAATCCGTAAGATGAATAAGATAGACCTATGCAATTTTGACGCGAGAAAAAAGGATATGTATTTAGTTTTCAGCGATTCTAAAAAGTCTTTCACCACAATATTTATCGTTTATCTGGCATTGTTCAGTTTTATTACCATATTGTATTTTGAGCTGAAACAGGGATGTATAGATAACCAATACAGACACCTACTTGTTTTGCATTAGAATTTTAGTATTTACTTGAAAAATTCTTAGGATCACTCTGTAAAAGATAAATTTCTATTTGAATATTTAATGAGGCTACTGTGATGTCAGACATTAAGAAATAAACTAAATAATTACTAATAGGGTTTGTTCTTGGAACAGTCAGAAACCGTCAGAGGCATGCGCATGAAAAAAAGCGTTCATAGAAACAATTTGGCAGTTGGTGATTTAAAAATCCTTTGTTCGAAGAAAGAAATTTGCGGTTTCGGATCAGTTGCCAACTAATAATTTGCTGACTGGGATCAAATTTTCAGTTTGAACATGAGAACATGCGTATTGTGATGCTGTAGAAAGTGACCAATTTTTACTATTTTTCTATTGTATTGAAAAAAAATATGGAAATAGCTAACCAGTCAGTTCCTTCTAAAATAAAACTCGAGTAAAATAATTTGTATGCTGTAATACCGGACATTTGAAAAAAATCTCTGGCTTCTTATTGAATGACACACACATTACAAAATGATTTACTTCTTCTTTATTTTTTTCAGCTCTTTTTCTTCAAAGATATCACTGTCAAATTGTTAAAATTTTCCACCCGTTGGTAGGTACAACAAAAATTGCCAATCGATTTACAACGAATCACAAACGGAATTTCAGAGTTTGTCTAACCAATCGATTGAAAATTCCTTCTACGAACAAACCTATCACAAGAGGTGAATATTCAAAACAAAATATATACCTCGAGTGGTATATGGACAGATTATATATACTGAAAAAGACAAAAACATACAAGGAAATGGAAGGTTTTCAAAATAATTTATGTAGCTACATAATAAATTATATTTTTATTAGGAAAAGCGGGCAAAACGAAAATCACCAAATCGATTGAAAGCCATGTTAATTAACGAAAATGGGACGTTAATGTGACATCAAAAATTGGCTGTGGCAGGTGGGCCGGGGTATATTCACCTATGTCAAAAAATATCCAGTATAATTTGTTTCCGATTGGTCGCAAAATGGCATTTGATTGGTTATAAACGGATGGAGGTATATAATCAACAGTAATTACACAAGTGGTGATAATTTTTTGATAATTTTAACTAGATGCACGAATCTTTTGCTATGGAAATCTCACGAGTGGACGAAGTCCACGAGTGGGATTTTTTAATGGCAATAAACCTGGATACAATTTTATGATGGGAACGTACGATTGATTATTGGAAATTTCTCTTTCTCACATTGGAAACCAAATTTAACTACGTTTTGCCGAAATACTATAGCTACACATTTGTCCGCATTTCTTTGATTTTCCGTCTTTTATTATTGGGCTTAATATTATGTCCGCCAAATCCCATTGAATTTGATGCCTCTCTTCCCAAGCCTGACTTGAAGAACTTCCTATACTTAATATTCGTTTTGTGTTCATTTACTCGAATTTTCAACGGTCTAGATGTTTCACCTTTCTCAGGATATCTGATATATGCAGTTTTTTGAAGATTGTTCTTCATTTTTTGGTTTCGTTTTTGTTGGTATTGCTAGATTTAACTTTGGCCTTTCCAGTCTGCTCTGCATTTAAGTAAATTAGTATTAATGTTAATTTATCGGAAAAGTTTATACTGAAGCAAATGTTTTAATAAAATAAATGCCTATAAAATTAGTTAATACGTTAGATGGGTGATGTTTTTACTTTGGGATTTTCGTGAGTAATATCATAAAGACAGCTAATTTTTCCAGAAAATATAGAAAAAACACGTTGCTAAGTGAAATTTTAACAAGAAGCATGAGTGCTGATGGCCACAAAAATCCGAGCCGAAGACGAGGAAATTTGCTCCTGCACTAATGCATTTTGTTAATAAGATATAACTTAACATTGTACTTTTTCGATTTTTTTCACAGGAAAAATTAGATGACCGAATGGTATTTGACAAGACTATTTCATGAGTAACAGCTGTCAAGTTTTACCGCTGGTGAGCTCGAAAAAACTGCTGACAGGTGATGTCATACAGTTTTGTAATTTAAAATTGCGTGTTTATGATTGGGGGAAAAAGACAAGTGCATGTAAATGTTACAGGAGTAAGAAGTAGGAACCCCGTTTGTGAAGTTGTTTTATACCATATACTTAGGCAATCATTTCATGTATTTTTTTATTTACTTATGTGAGGCAGTTTTGGGTTGGGACGCTCTATTCTTGGATTATCGGGGCAAACAATATACTTAAAGTTAAGTGAACATTTGTATCTGTATTTAGAAGAGAATAATATTGTACAAGATTATCCTTTATCCAAAATAATTCTATTGTTGCTTATTTCCAGTTTTCCTGTTATAGTGAGGTGAGTATTTGGTAAGAACGCGTGAAGGACAAATGTTCACCGATTACCACCTTTTGGTTGTGAACTTAATCCCATGTCAATCATGACTCAAGTAAAGAAATGTGAAGTGAAGAATTGAAGAATTAGAATAACTTTTTTAAGAGGTACTAAGTACAGTGGATGCTGAGAAATGGAAGGTATGCATTGAGCATATTCTTAAAGTGGAATAAGAAAGTGGGTAACTAAATAACCTTGATTGAAGTGACAGTAAAGCCATTGATAGTAATTCCCCAAAAGTATCTTCTTATATTTTTATATTGAAATACTTTTTTCGCTGACTATATTTTAAAATAATATTTTATAATTCCTGGTATTTGGTCAGTATAAATAAATTATGGAATTCTTGGGACTTAATTTCATTTAAATAATGATATTTTATTCAAATATATTTAATCTATTTAATGGAACTAGTACTAGGCATACTCATTACATAATTCGGAGAACTCCAATATCTGTCAATTCTTCTCGGGCGGTCAAAAACTGTTTATGGGATGAGTGATTTCAATGCCACTTCAATGGATTTTATAATGGTTTTATTTTACATGCAAAAGATAGGGAGGGTAATCGACTTGCAGGTAGGAATATTTGTTCACTTTGTAAGGTCTTATTGGTAGGTAATTTGAGTATTCTTTGAAATGGATATTGGAGTTTAATAATAATTTAAATTACACTAGATAAAGCATACTTGCTTCGAATGTAGCAACAAACGAGATGACGTTATCAAATGTCTCAACAATTACGAAAAGTGAATCTAAGAATTTTTAGTTGAAAAAAATAGTTATAAAATTCGTACCTACTTCTTTATGTTATAATGTTATTTCACGTATTATAAGATTTAATTTTGCTTAAATTTAATACATAATATGTTTGGAAAAAACCCATTTATAAATATTAATAACACAATTTGAATAATCGGTGATATTGACCTCAGCTGACAAAATAGTTAATTTGGGTATTTTCTAAATCATTTTTTCACTTTATAGAAATTGAGTAGTTTATATAAGATCTTCTATACAAGGATAATATTGAAACTGAACAATACTTGCTTTCAAAGTACAAAAAAATAACAAACGTCAAACTTACTTGATGATCTAGAAATTATTATATCATTTTTTTTTTCATTTCTTTTAATTTGATTGAAAAATATCATTACATATTTCAAATTGGGAAAAAATAGTGTGAAACTCGTTGGGAAACACTATGTTCGGAAATCGCTTCATTCGTTCCACAGAACTCCTCTCGACAAAAAATTTTTCCCAACTAGCTGCACCAATAATTATGTAATAAACAGCAAGAAGCAACACTTCTGGTTAAATTTGTTTACATTTTACAATTTTAGTTCAGTTAAATAGAGAAAAATATGTTAAAACCATACCACACCGAACGTTTTGAGATTTACGTATTAGCTTGTTTATATTATAATATTTTTGGTACCAATTTTGAAAATATTGCCATAACAATAAATTTAAATATACAGTAAATTTTAATTCGATGTACCTAATTTGTTCAAATTTGCAATATAATTAAACCGAATTCAAATTGTGTGTTTAAAATTGTGTCATTTTGGACTGGATATTTTTTTTAAAACAGATAATAAATAATCTGTCTAAGCTCAATAAAAATAACAGATGTAATTCTTCAGAAATAAAAATAAATGAGTAGTAGGTATAAAAATTAAGAAAACTTATTAACCATAACACAAATGATAACAAAAAATTAGAATCTAGCTCCTCAAATTATTTAGGTACGAGGGGTAAACCACTCTGTACACTATTTTCTGTATTTTTCAGGTATTGTCCAAGTATTTTGTTCATTTCTTTTTTCATAAAAAAATATGCGATTAAGAAATGTTCTAAGGGAAATTTTTTGTATTTTCCATGTTTTTTCTAATGATAGGTACTAGTATTTTTTAGAGTATTTTCTGTAGTTTCAATGTATTTTCTCTAATTTGTACACTATTTTCCTCAGTGGCCTACCCCTCGTTTAGGTATTTAAAAAAAAACATTGTCGCGACTTAAAGTTTAAAATTTTACAAGTAGAAAATTAATTCCAAAATTCAATGGAGAGAAGTTTTCAGGTAGGTAATTTATTTGATGACCAAATATATATTGATTATTCTCCCATGCTAAATTCATGTATTCAAATATTTCAATAATGATTAGGATTTCTCAACAGCCTCTTCTAATCCTTTTGCCAAAATATTTTTTAAATTTCCGTTATTATTTTTTACGATATATTGGTATATTGTATCCTGCACGAAATTAATGTATAAAATTATAAGTATTTTATCGCAAATTCAAAAATATAGACGTTACTACACAAGCTCAAAGACATTTTTACCACAGCCAAAATTCATCGCAAACACACTTCAAATTCAAGTACCGTTCGAAGGCTATTCATTAAATCTAGCTTCCAAAAATTGAATACATCTTTGCATTTACCTTTCATCAATAATCTATGGCCCCTGTTGTATCCGATCTAACCTCGAACTTGACGGCAACCATCTGCACTTGGTTCAATCCAAAAATTAAAAAAACAAAACTAACTCCAGGCTCCACCTTACACCATCACACACATTTAGTAAGTACATAAAATCACAAAGCTTTTTTTTTAATATTCACACAAATAACTTCAATATCACAATTTCTAAAGTTAACAC
>CAJUYI010004777.1:0-17450 GCA_910591695.1 Galerucella pusilla
AAGTTATTAAAGGTGGATACTTTTATCTGAAAAGCACTGTATAAACCAGACATTATGAGACATGCTACAGGATGGAATGCCTGGAAAATATCCATGTACTAGGTTACCTATATCGAGTTAATCTTTAAATCACCCAGTATATAAAATAATCAATATTAATATATAAAGATCAACGTTGACTTTTCCGGCTCTAATAAATCTTTCGCATTTGAATCGTTCAACAATAACAACTGATCCGAAAAAAAGGAGAATGGAGCGTTAACAACAACAAATCTATTACGGTCTTTTTCTATTTGAAAGAAAACTGGAACTTGCCGGGACGGGTGATAATTTTTCTCTGGAAATTCCAGACAATGCCTTATATCTCTGTCATACGCAATGCTTGAAAAGGGTAGCTTCCAGGAAATTGAGCGGTTCTACTTTCCTAACTTTTACAGTCGACGACGAATTTAAAAATGATACTTTTAGGTATTAGTTTTGGATCAAATAGTGGAATAATATCTCTCCAAACTTCATTTAGTCTAGTTTTAATAGAAAAAGCAGTGATTAGGAGCATAAATCTGGGGGAACATTCATTAAATACAAATAAAATGAATTGTAAATGTAGTAAAAGCTGTAAAAAGTTCGGAATATAGTACATACTTGGGAAGATTCAAGAGATGAATCTGTTATGTTGAAAGTTGTGTAGTACCATTATAAAGAGCTCTATAGAAATCAACTTGCGTATTTCCTACGGACTGTTTTCGATTGATAAGTTTTGGTGAAGTAAAGTAGTTTTGAGGGCTATAAACCTCTAAGTTTTATTGTTATTTCTAGCACTGGACCCGAATAGACACAGGCAATTCTGATAAAAACACATTTAGTAGTCGCCAGACCTTTTTTTCAGAGAGGCGATTTCATTTCGATAGTTGTATGAATTATCAAAGTTCAAAGTTGGGTGATTTATATTTTGTTTGGTTTTTGAAATAAACAACAAACAAGGACTAAGTTTCTTCCTTTCCTTTTTAACTTGACTGGATTAAAAATACTACAATCTTTATTTAAATTATGGAACAAAGGTAAAAATGTGTCCAAAAAAGGAACTCCAAAAGAAAATGAACCGTGATAAATAATATAGAACGGTGATAAAAGTTTATTCAAAAAATTACGGTTTGGTTATTTGGGGAAATTAGATCAAATAAGAGCTGTTTGAATTTCTCAGAAACTAGTAGGAATGTAAGGATATCTGCAGGCTTCAATTCAGGTAAATGTTCCTCTTCTATCCAGTAATCTCCCAGGTGCTGTGCTCTAGGAATCTAAAGTGCTGTGCAGTTGGAAAGTATGTGGATGGAGGATTCTTCTTCCATGCCACAAAATCTACATTCTTCTTCCTCCACTATTTTGTGCTTTTTCAGGTGCCTATTCAGGCGACAATGTCCCTGCTAAAACTCTTAGCGCAGTTTTACTTTGACTTATGCATTCATTTGATCTGATTCCGCAAAAGGGTTCAGGCCGTCAGAGAGGTATTTCAGTCCTCCTCTTTGTTAGTTCATCTGCTATTTCATTTCCTTCTATTCCAGTGTGTCCAGGAATTCATAGGTGAGTTCATTGAGTTTGTCTAAGGCATTCCCACGCCATTTTGGAACTGATTACACAAGATAAATCAAGCAAAAAAACAGAGTATATAGCTCGTTTGAATGTACACTGTGTCTCATATACAAATAGAGAAAAATGAACTTCGTTTATTAACATTTTCAGGCAATAATTTTAACAAAATTTAATATAAGTACGAATAGTTTCAAAGTTTAGTTTTTAGATATAACAGTTACTCCAAATTGCTTAAAATTTTGTAATAAATCATTTTTTTTCAAATATCCAAAAAAATATCTCACGATTCACTGAAAGCAAACTGTATAGAACAAGCAAAACAACTCTGTAGTTTATTCTCATCTGGCCCATTAACTCCATCACTACTTCTTTTTGTCCACTAGAAAAATAACGGACGATTCATCCTCCTACGTCGTCATGTCGTCCTTTCGTCCCGAGTCTGTCGGCGAAAATTGAAACGGAACATCCTGAAAACTTCACTGGCTCCAGTTAAACATAAAAGTCTATAAAAATACGGTCAGATTTTTCGTTTCCACGTTGCCAATTTGGAAAGAATTCTCCCAAATCTTCCTTTATCAATAAACAAATTTATCTAAAACAGCTCATTGTATACTTTCTTCCATTTTCTTCCTCAAAAAATGTAAATATCAAAAGTATTTTGGAGCAAATTTCGACAACATTGTCAAGAAATGTTCTGACCGATTCCGTTTAGACCATAGTTGAGTTTAACCCCTCTATTTGTTAAGCTGATGACCAGTCGTGAGCAGCCGAAGGATTGATGAGTTCTGGAAATAGACTGCTGAAGAGTTATACACTCGGAAAACTATTTGGATGTGGAAAAGGTCGAAACTAGTGATCTAATCTTGTTGAAATTGATTAGCTGAAATCAGTTACTGCCGAAAGATTGAGAAGTTTTCGAGAAATATATGTTTATATGCATCTAAGACAATAGATAATTACGATCTATTATGTATGAGGGTTGCAAGTTTAAGGTGTGGTGATATTGTCCAATTTTTTACTAGTAGATTTGTCTTTTTAAGAAATTTGCTGAAATTGCAGCTCAGTTTTTCAGTTTTAAATACCAATTTAACAAATTTCCACGCAAAAATTTGACCAATTTTCAGTTTTTTCCAAAATATCAGTTCAAATTTCCATTTCCTTTCCCAAAATACCAATATTACAAATTTCCACGCAAAAATTTGACGATTCTAATCGGTATTCATTTTATTGTTATGCTCGCCCACATTACCTATTTCGAAAATCATACCAAAAATCCCTATTTCACTTCATTTATTCTTATTTACTTTCAAGTATAATTTTCCGATTATCCCTGGTATGATAAAAATAAAAATTGCCACAATTTATCATGTATATTTATTAAACATTTTACTACTCATTGTTTAAACTATATAGAATCAAACTACGGGGCATGACATGACACCATGTATTTACCATTGAATTTATGGCTATTTCCAAAGTAAATAATTGTTAAGGTCAAGATATATGTATCTTTATACTCCTACTTAGTAACGGGACGGATATTTTTACCGTTAAAAGCATAATTCAGATGCTGTTGAAATTTTGATAACAATTATTCATTTTTATCTATTTTTTTTAATGACTTTGACGTTATAAAAAATAGTTTTGAGACAGTCTCTACTTATTCACTACCCTCCAAGTTAAAAGTTATTTTTCTTCTGAATCAATGGATGGATTATGGTTATTCTCTCTTCACGATATAGGTTGATTTTTGAAGGTTTTGCATAATTCTTATCAATGAACCTATTGTTACGAACTCAGTGATTCAAAAGCCGGTCCTGTAGCGAACTGTAAATATTGGTGAATGCGCTTTATAGAAATTTCCATAGAGAAATACAATGGTTTATTCCCGAATGTTATAGAATTTGTAAATTCAAGAGGGTTCTAGAGTTGCAAAGTACTATTATATACGCGGGTTTTCGAGTGAGTGAACAGATAGTGAATATAAATAGTGTAAATTAGGACAATTATTATACCGAGTGTAGATAAATTAGTAGGCATTAAGTAGTGTGTATATAAATTAAGTTTATCATAGTGTGTAAGTGTTTCTTCAATAAATCAATAGTAATTAGTCATAGTGAGCCTATAATTTCATCCCAAGATAAAAACAGTCCAAATAAATAAGAAAAACATTACACTATAATAATAGATATTTACGTAATTAGTTATGAAAAGAGCGATATTGTTCAACAAGCGTAATATTTGCCAAAACGAGTGCTAGCGAGTTCTGCAAATTACGCGTGTTGAACAATGTCGCTCTCTTCATAACGTGTTTACGTACAACGTTTTATCTAATTCCGCGCTTTCATAATATTCAATAAAATCTTCAATTACAATGATAATATTAAAGTGGAATCAAATGGTGTTAGAAGTATTGTTACTATGGTGTATTCACCCAGAAAATTGACTTATTTTAAATAACTGTGTCCTGAATAATGTTTTCAATGTTTATAAATCTCAAAATACTATTGAATTAAAATAATGGGTTAATTGTACAGATTAAATAATGGAATAATTGTCAGTTTTGACAGTACCTACCTAATTAATAAATTATTCTTTGAAACTCATGTGGTATCTCTATGTTGAAACATAAACAGTTACGTAAAGTTTTTACATAACTACTTTTCATAACTGATATATGAAGGTTATAAAAAATGTGACGTTACCTAACGTCAAGGAGTGACGTAAAGTGTCACATTTGATAGCGGAATTAGATAAAATACTTTTAACTTGATTTGGATGGTGCTATAATTTTGGAGGATAGTGTATAAATGCGTTGGGCAGTGTTTAACTAAAAACTCTTAGCTACTGATGTAAAAAATGTCCAAAACTAACGCCATTTATTTGTTCATTCTAGTTTTAATTAAAAATTTCACTAATGGGAATTGGATGCTATCCAGTACACTTTTTTATTTCTATTCATTTTTTGATAAAAATAGTCATTCCGGTCATGATATTGAAAAACTCATAAACGGAAAAAATGAATTCAAATCGTCGTTAAAAAATACTTCAAAACCGGTGGCTGCTTTTGAATAGATGATTTTTTTTTTAATGAAATATTTGATTAAAAAAAAACTTCGCAATAAATCAAAATTTTTAAGGGAATGGACAAAATATGTATTTATTTCTAGATACAATTTTCTATTAACCCGCCACTGTTTAAAAAATTGAAGAACGTGTCGCGGGACACACGGTAAGAACTTTAGTTCCCTTCAAGCAATAATTAAAATTTTTGAATCAATAAATAAATAAACAGAATAAAAAAAAATAAATAAATACACATATTAATATAAGAATTTATTTCACTCTGGATGAAACTTCCTTTAACAAAAATATACAGTAGTATTCATTATAAAAATCTTATCATTAAGTTGATTGGCACAAAGTACATATTAAGTATCCTATTAACAGTAATTAATAATACAATGTATGCTGACAATCAACATTTTGCGCCAAGAGACTAGCTCTAAGACTGAGGAGAGAGCGCGAGAGCTCACGCGCTTGAGGCACATAACGTAACAACGTAACATAACGGTCAGATATTTTACGTCGCGACCTCCCTCGCTGCAAGTAACGTAACAGTCAGACCAACCTAACATAAAGAACTGAAGTTCTAAAAAACAAATTGGTAGAGATTATGTATAGACAAACATTTATGTTCTATAGACAGACCGTTCATATTAAACTTTACCACCTCTAAACTGCTAATGAACTAAAGCGAATTATCGTCTTTGGCGTTAAAATTTGCCACGAACATTGAATAGTGGTGAAAATAGTGTGGGAAGGCAGGTGCGTGCGTGCTTGTAATTAAAAATTAACAATCGTTTACCACTTAAAAGATAAAGTCACGCTAAGCATAGTACACGTATGCCCTGTTATCAGACGAAGAAAAATTTTATCTACCCCGTGTTGAAAATAAATACCAACTTTTAATAAATGGTTATATTATAAAAAGTTGCTAATGATTGGACTGCATTTGGCTCGTTCAGACGATCAGATATTTTCCTGTCTCTGTCTCTGTATACAGATGGCGAAAAGTCTATTCGAGCCATACGATTTACACAAGTACGACAAAGAAAATATGAGCAAAATTACTTGAAAAAGAGAGAGAAGAATAATTGTTCGCTGTCAGCGTTGGGCGTGTTTTCAGTTTCAGCTACTCAAGAAAAAAAATGGACAAATTACAATTTGCAATAAAGAAAATCTATACACTGCTTCCGAGGGGGCCCAACTGATTGGCCAGCTCGGTCACCCGATTTAACAAAAGTATATTTATTTTTTTCGGGTCTTGTTAGGAATAAGTTTATGAAATCCCCCGGCTATTTGAGATGACATGCAAGAGATAATAAGAGCGGCATTTCGATCTGCTAACGCTGATGTGCTGAGAAATGTTAGTCAATCATTTGAACTATTCTGCAGCTTGCATTGATGTTAACGGTGAACATTTTGAACCTTAAGTTTAATATTACGGTTGGGATTATACTTTTGGTGGCTAATTTTGCTTAGAATAAATTGTTCATTAAAATTTACTATTAATTAGGATTTTTTGTTAGATACTTTGGGTATAGGGAATGCTTGACAAAAATTAAAGTTACATAATCGAAGATTCTATTTTTGCTATAAAATACAGGGTGTTCCATCTGAAATAAGAAAGAATATGACAGATTCGAGTCTTCGTTCACCCTGTATACAAGAAAAAATATAATTGAAATTTAATAGGATACGGAGATATTGCATCATATTACAAAACTCTGGCAAAATACATTTTTTTTCTTTAACGTACAACAAGCTACAGAGCGTTGATTTACCTACGATTTTCACATAAACGTGTCCATATCTTTTGAACGGCTCTGTATAACGTGGCAAAACCTAAAATCAAAAGCTTCAAAAAATGTAACAAATCCGAATTCGGTATAATATACAGGGGTTCCCATTTGAAAAATCATATGTTTGGTTTGTAACGGAGTTATGCAGCACTCTGTATAGTTCGATATAATTTCAAAATATGGACCTTCAACACATCTTCTATTTTTGTTGATAACATTTTATTAATATCTCTTAAAATAACCCTTAGGTATACTTAAGTTTGTCGTAAGGTTGGTACACCCTGTATGATTCACGCTTTTAGAGAAAGACAGCTTAAGCATCCTACTTTCTAAATCTCTCTTACATTTTGACTGGTTCCGAGCTGGCTGGTTGCTTCTATCTTTGATTAAAACCCCCGCTTTGGGTGAGTCATTTTCAAATGAACAAGCAATAATATAATATTCCGGGATATTCAAAAAATATTGTACTATGTCACTAAGTGGTATATGTTTATTATTTCCGAAAAAAAAAAGTTGTCCCAAGTCCATTAATCTTATCTATTAAGTAGACACCGAAAACATTTCAAAACCTTTACACTCAAATGACTTTAAAGCTGACTCTGTCCGATTATTTAGATAATATCAAGAAGAAGGATTAAAAGAACGGTCACCTGTTTAACATGTCCTGCTTCGGCTTAGACGGAGATAAGAAGAGAGCGTCTTTGTTACGGTACGTAATGGAACCAGTAATTTTCAAAAGTTGGTAGCTGACAGCCATCTGGGTATAAGTGTGTTTTAATTTGTTTAAAACAAAAGTTTTTAGTAATTTAGTAATTTTCTTAATCTGTATAATATAAAATGATTGATAACAGAGGCTTATAACTAAATTTCTACATCAATTTATTATTCTTGATATACGTAAAATGTCAAATTATTCAATCTTCAAAGTTTTGTTCAGCTGCACCTGTATCCTAATGGTGATAAAGGTTGAAAGGGGTGTATAATGTTATTTTATAACTGGACGTCATTTTATGATGGAATACTCTCAAGTAAAATTAAAAACAACAATCTTATTACAAAAATTCTCCTTTAAATTGCTATACATTGACTGTTTTTACGTAAATGAAGCAAAAAAAGTTAGAATTGGGAAACCCAACAAACATATTCTTGGCGCTCGAAGAGTGAGCAACGTCTTGATGTATTGAACAATTTTTTTTATTCCATTTATCATTAAAATGGTTAATAAAATGAAAATAAACATAAAATTAGGTCAGTTGAATGCCATAGTGAGACCAATCATCACTTGTGGAGCCATTGCGTGGAGTATTAGAACTAGCCTATTGACGACGAGAGAAAACCTCTCCCAAATTCAAAGACTAGCCTGTTAATGCATTACAGGAGCAATGCATGCCCAACGGCAGCCTCAACCTCACCCCTCTACATATGGTGGAGGAAAGTGTTGCAGAAAGAACAAGATACAGACTAAGTAGAGAGGGAATCATTAAAAAAAACACCTGTGTAGCATATATGTTCATTAAAATTAACAATGAAAGCGAAAGCAATTTGTAAGTGTGTGTATATATTATAATCTTTCAAATTTTAAATTTTAAAAGATCGATCAAATTAGACTTCACGAGCTTATAATAAATAAGACCTTCCATGTAACAGAGATTCTTCGAGATGATTTTTTTCTTATTCTTAGTAGTGTTAAGTGATTTCCTTTTCAGATGTTATCGAGATAATCCAAATCAACCGGCCGGTTATTATAAGGGATATGTTTCAGTTTCTCAAAGTGACTATTTCACCTACCACACGTAAAAACTATATTATTCAATCCACATTATACAAATTTTATATTTTGTATCCCCTTGTATATTTCTGGAGGTAGGTATTCGTAAGGTAGGTATGTGGGAAGGAATGGTATCTCTGCAATTACAGCTAATTAACAATGAACAATTGCTGGAATTTGTATTGATGACAATTGTGCCTGGATTCTCCGTTGACATGATAGGTAGGTATATGGAATGATATTAATTTAATAACTACGGATATTATAAAATTTTGGTTGTCTCTTCAAAGACCAGCTTCATTTCTTTTTAGATAATACTTTTCATATTATGTTATGTATGAAACAAATTGAAATAAGATTGTTAGACTTTGTTTCACATAAGAAGAACCCACTAGCTGCACTTCTGAACATCAATATTGTTATGCGCAGCTTCTTCGCGCAACTTATAGACTCTAATTGGTTCTTCTTTATATGAAACAGAGTCTATGACTACTCTTTGGGATAAACTGGATGTAATAGATGTAAGTTTCCGTGGTGTAGTGGTTATCACATCCGCCTAACACGCGGAAGGTCCCCGGTTCGATCCCGGGCGGAAACATTTTTTTCTCATTTTCAAATTATTGTCCAAATTGAAAATAAATGAATTTTTTTCCATGAAAAGGTCTTTTATTTCAAAAACATATACCTACTTAGCCGCGTAACCCATGGAAAGAGAGTAGGGAAGAAAGTAATATCAGATAGGATCCTGCTTTTTACATCCAGTCACGTATTAGGAGCAGTAAAACCAGATTGTATCAACCAAAAGAAATTTTGATTGGAAAGTGGAGATTTCGTTTTATTTGTCTAATTTCCGTATGAAGCTTACGGCTGCTACTCTTTCTGACTCTTTAACTATTCAATGTGTTCTTTGACATTTAAAATATACAAATTGCGAAAAGTCTATTCGAGCCATGAAATTTACACGAGTGCGACAAGGAAAATATGAGAAAAACACTTGAAAGAGAGAGAAGAATAATTGTGCACAGTCACAGCTGTTGCCAAATGTATTTATCTGTAAAAGTTTTTCCCAATTTTTGTCGGCAACAATGATAAATACCAATAATCGTTAAATCGAAAGCAATGAATAGATTTCATTTATTGTTTATTTTCATGAAATATATTATTTTATTCTTTTTTCTATTGATCTCACTTATTTTTCAAAAGTCAATAATATTACCAATCTCGAATCCCTCCCAATAATAAATTCGTTATCCCGTATTAAAAGTTAAATACAAAATAAGATAATTATTCCTTAGAAACTACCAAACATTTCAAACTCTTAACTAGCAAAATGGACTTTTTATTTCTATTAAGCCTTTTGTTGCGATAATTTTGTTTTTTAAAGAAAATTGTTGTATTAAATGATTCTATAGTGACTTTTACAATATATGCTATAACGCATTATACGATCCTTTCTTTTAAAATGATATAATACCTTATAAGCCAGTTTATACAATATCAAAAATATCATTTTATAAGACTTTTATACCTATTGTATAAGAGTTCTATAATATACTATATAACAACATTATAAAATAGTTACTTAAGCTTGTTTTATTGAAGCTGTATAATGTTGTATAATAAATATTGTATAGCATTCAATTGCGTTGCATTATAAAACACTTTTTAGTTGTATAGTGCCTAAAAATTCTTCATTATAAAACAGTTATCGTATACCGTTTCATTTGACAATAAAATATTGTTTAAGGCATTTCTTTGGGATAAAGTTGTTGCTTTATAAATCGCCATGTTTAAATAAGCAATTCTTGTACCGCTTTCGCCGTCATTATGAGCAATTGAGTTGGAAACATGAAACTGTATTGAAAAATGTGACTTTATCATTATTTAGAGAATTATATTGTGAAAGAATATCCATATGAAGTGATAAACTATTAGTCGTAAACAAAAGTATTTGAGGATATTCTATTTTATTATTTTTTTAAGTATCTACTTTTATTTGCGGTTTCGCGCATAATAGATAAGCAGTACTTGACTTCAACACTCACGTATTTCTCAAAACAAAACAATGTCGAGAGTAAAAAAGAAGAGACGGCAATACTCTGCGAAATATATTAAATTCGGATTTATTGAAAATCCCACAAACCCGTCGTCGTCTTTGTGTCTTCTATGTCTAAAAACATTTTAGAACGAAGCAATGAAGCCTTCAAGACTGCAAGATCATTTGAATAAAATGCATTCAGATAAGAAAGACAAGAATGTATCATATTTTCAAGACCTGGAGAAGAAGCATAATACTCAGCCAAGTGTATCAAAACTATTTTAGGCGGCTGCTAAGCAAGATGACGACGGACTTCGAGCTTCGTACAATATATCTTTGTTAATCGCTCAAAAAGGCAAACCACACAACATCGGAGAAGAGTTAATTTTGCCAGCAATAAAGGAAGTAATAACTACTGTGCTTTATAAACCGGCCGCAGATATTATCTGAAAAATTCCTTTGAGTAATAATTCTGTGCAAAGACGAATTGATGAAATGGCTGAAAACATTGAAGAATCATTGTGCAATCATCTGAGGACTAGTCAATTCTCAATTCAGCTCGATGAGTCCACTTTACCAACTAATGAAGCGTTGTTGCTATCTTACGTGAGGTTTATTAAAGATGAGAAAATACGTGAATAACTATTGTTTGCCAGACATTTGGAGACATATACAAAAGGCGAAACCATATTCAATACATTGGAAAAGTTTTGTTAAGAGAAAGAGATTCCTTTGAAAAATATTATATCAGTTGCTACGGATGGCGCTCCGGCTATGACAGGGCGCCATAAAGGCTTCATAGCGTACTTAAAAAATAAAATTCCAGATGTCCTTGCTATACATTGCGTTATTCATAGACAACATTTGGTTGCTAGAAACTTAAGTGAACGACTATTTCAATCACTGCAATATGTCATCAAAGTAGTCAATAAAATCCGTAACAGCTCTTTGAATGATAGATTATTTCATCAGCTTTGTGTTACTAACGACGAAGATTTCAACCGTTTGTTGCTTCATACTTAAGTTCGTATGCTGTCAAGAGGCAATTGTCTGATTCGATTTTACAACCTGTTTGACTCTGTGACAGAGTTCTTGGAAACTAAAGATACAGAACTGCGCAACAAGCTCATAACATCAAAGAATGATTTAGCTTACATGACAGACCTGTATAAACTGTTTAACGACATGAACCTCCAACTGCAAGGCGATTAACTAAATTTAATTAAAACAAAAAATGTCGTTGCTGCTTTCGCAGCCAAACTGTTTCTGCACAAAAAGAATATGGGCAGACGTGAATTTCACAATTTTCCGAATTTATCAGTATCCTGCAGTAACGACGACTTGTTTGCCTACTGACAACATTTGGAAAACGTCCACATTGACTTCACCGAACGATACCAGGACATTTTAAACTTGGAAAGACCAGACTGGGTGTTGGATCCGTTTTCAAATGTCAACACATCAATGTCACCTCAGCTGGAAGAAGAACTTATAGAATTGCAAACAAACGAAGAAATAAAAATCATGTTCAAAAATGGATATCAAGAATTTTGGCTACAAAAACCGATCCCGCAATTGTACCTTGGATTGTGGTCAATTGTTCAACGATTCTTGATAGCATTCCCATTGTCATATTTGTGGAACGCTGCTTACTAAAAAGAGAAATCGTTTGCGTGTTACCGAACGTGGCGACTTGCGGCTGTTTTTGAGTAAATTGGAACCTGATATCAAGAAACTTATTGAACAGCATCAGATTCAACCTTCACATTAGTTTTTATATAAGAATTGATTATGTTTGTTTTATTTTCAATAAAAGATACTCTGTCCGAATACTATAAAGTTGCGTTTCAATAATCAGTTATAAGTACTTAGCGGTTTTTAAGTATGTTTAAAAAAGGGGGCGTTAAAAAATAATTTATTCTTAAAGTGGGCAGTAGACAAAAAAGGTTGGGAGCCCCTGAATTAGACCTTTCAAGAGACCCCAGTGACTACCGTGCAATGTGTGCTACGCCGCCACTGGATCGTTGTTTTTTTTTTGAAAAAGCAGTAAATCAATACAGAAAGGAACATACATATTAAAACACAAATATGCATATTAAAGTATGGAAATATACACTGGATGATAACTTTTTTCGTTGTAAATCATGTGTTGGGGGGATTAGTTTATTCGGGACGTGACTCTGAGAAGACAGAAAACAAACGAAACATTTTTCATCAGCTTTTTACTCAAAATACTTTTTCGGGCTTTTTTAAATAACGAAAATATCATGATACCTTTGTTCCGTCAACTGAGCATTATTTTGATATTTCCAAACAAATGAGTGGAGGGTTGTCAACCCTTACGAAGTTATAATCTGATCTTCTTTCTTCATAGAATCAATTACTTGATATTAATTCCGAAACAAACTAGGTACAAATCCCAAAACTCCTTTCTGAAGAACTCCAAAACATATAACAAGCTTAGTGTATTTGTTGAGACAAAGGCGGAGGAGAAATATTTTAGAAAACGAAATAAATCTTGAAATGTAAAATGGTATTATGTATATAGGGTTATCCAAAATCAAAAAAGGAGCAGTAGTAATTTTTTTTCTGCATTAAGCAATGTAAAAGTTTTGGGAGATGTATACATAATATTTAAAATAGAAAAATACCATTTGATGTAACGCCTATGTGTAAAATCGATTTGATATTATTCCAGACGACAGCCCTTTTCCCCTTGCATTTGATTCCATCTTACACTAACGAGGTATAACCTCATCAAAGCACCAACTCCCCCAGAAAAGAAACAAGCAATTGATTCCAAAACTTCCTTTGAGTGAGTGGTACACGTTGAAATGAATTTTCCTTGGAAATGACAATCTTCAAGATTAACTTGGTGATGTAGATATAAATATATAAATAATATAAATATCTACCGGGCAGAGTGAAAATACGCGTGATAAAGTTACTTCGGGTGGAGTAGTAGACACTTCTTTTTAAATTAATTAGTATCGGTAGCTCCCATCGAACTTACGGAATGTGGGATTAAAATTTCATAATTAAAAAAAAAGAAATATCTTCATTAGGTAGTCTATTTTGTATATGTAGGTAGTAAAAATTTTGTTGTTTTTTGATTAGTTGAATCTTGAATGTCTAAAGTTTATTTTTATCGAATATTTCAGATTGATTGATGTGTTTATTAAATTTTTTCTATCATAACTGCCTAGAAGATTTTTATATTTTTTTATCTAATTAAGATTAGACTGGTGTTAGAGTTAATTTAAGAGACATTTTTAATAAAAAAAAATACATGAAACTGCAGGACTAACGTTTTGTAAACTTAGTTTTTAAATATTCTGTAATTTAACTGGTGAAATTTATGGTTGGTTTATGTAAATTTTTGCTATTACACAAAAGTGTACAAACTTAATAATGTTTTTTATTAAAAAATAATAAAAAAAAAACATGTTTCCGCCCGGGATCGAACCGGGGACCTTCCGCGTGTTAGGCGGATGTGATAACCACTACACCACGGAAACCCTTGAGTGACAGTTTCAAAATTCTGATCATTTGGTACTACATTTTACATTAAATTAAATTAAATAATTTTTTTTGAAAGTAAATGATTTGACACCGAGGTGAGAAACACCTACTACAAGGAAATTAGAAAAGCTAAAAGAAATAGATTCAGAAAATTCTGTGAAGATATAAACACAACACCTGCTGCGGCAAGACTTTACAAAGTTATGGCGAAAAGTAAGGTCAACACAGATGTGGCTTTGAGGAAGCCAGATGGTGAATATACCGAAAATGAGGAGGAAAGAGTTCGACTCTTACTAGAAACTCATTTTCCAGGGAGTACCCCAAATAGGGGAGATAATCCTCTCGAAGGTCACAATAGACCTTCAAGAGAAAGTATTACAATGGCCAAACACATTTGTAGTAACGATAGGTTGAAATGGGCCATGAACACCTTTTCACCCTTCAAGGCACCAGGAGCAGATGGAATTTTCCCAGCATTGCTCCAGAAAGGACAAGACGAAATTCTACCGCATCTGATTAGAATTAGTCGAAGCAGCTTAGAACTGGGTTATATACCTGAAGCATGGAGAAGAGCAATAGTAACCTTCATTCCAAAAACTGGAAAAAGGGACACAACAAACCCCAAATCCTTTAGACCAATTAGTCTAACATCGTTTGTACTCAAAACGATGGAAAAGGCTATTGATAACCATATTAGAACGGAAATCCTAGAGAGACTACCTCTCCACCCATGTCAGCATGCTTACCGGGCAGGCAGATCTACGGAGACTGCACTGGTACAACTGACGGAGGATATCCGAGGTGCTCTAGACAACCAAGAAACTGTAGTATGTGCATTTTTGAACATAGAAGGAGCTTTTGACAATACTCCACATGAGGCAGCCAGAAGAGCATTGAACAGAAGAGGTGTAGACAGCACAATATCCAAATGGATGTCGGAACTGCTCACCACAAGAATAGCAGAGACGAGGACGAGCAAAGACATTGTCTCCATCTGCACTACCAGAGGATGCCCACAGGGAGGAGTAGCATTCCCATTAATGTGGAGTCTGACGGTTGACGAACTCCTGTGTGGTTTGACGGATCTCGGAGTATCCTGCCAAGGATATGCCGACGATATTGTCATAACAGCCAGGGGGGAAATTCGAAAACACCCTTTGCGATATTGTACAAAAGGGTCTGAACTATACAAATAGCTGGTGTAGGCAAGTGGGACTTAGCATCAACCCCACTAAAACCATCCTGATAGCCTTTACTAAGAAAAGAAAACTCAACCTCAAAACCATAAAACTTGATGGGAACGAGATTGAATGTAGACAAGAAGTCAAGTATCTAGGTTTAACTTTAGACAGTAAACTCCTGTGGAACAAACACGAAAATGAGATTATATACAAGGCAAAAATGGCTCTTATGGTGTGCAGAAATCTGGCAGGAAGAAACTGGGGCTGTAACCTGAAAATCCTAAGCTGGATGTACACTGACATAGTGAGACCAATCATCACTAATGGAGCCATTGCCTGGTGTAGTAGAACTAGCCTATTGACGACGAGAGAAAACCTCTCCAAAATTCAAAGACTAGGCTGTATATGCATTACAGGAGCAATGAGAACATGCCCAACGGCAGCCATGGAAGTGATTCTCAACCTCACCCCTGTGCTTGACTTCACGCTCTCCTTTAGGCGGTGGTGCCGTATTGACTTAAATTGATTTTTATTTGGGGACTGAACATAATTATTCCCGCTAATCATCTAAAACAAAACAAGCACGCACGAACCCACGCTCGTATTCTGTATTCCTTAGTTCGTTTTAGTTCGTATATCATCGCAACTGCTAGAAGCTTGAGGAGGCCGAGCCTCCTCCGAGGAGCCGTCACTGCTGACTATATAGTGTGGAACAGTCCTATATCTAACAAATAAATAATGAGGTCTGACATGACCAAGCTCGCGAAATTGCTTCTTTATTTTGCCAATTGTTCCTTGGGATACAGAAGTGACAAATTTGGATATTTTTCGTGAAATATGCAAGAAACTTCCATTAATGTCTTTGTGTTATATCCATAACCATTTATTCGTTATCAAATTTATTACATTTTGCTGTTCCACACTGTATGTATAGAAATAGGGGAAGTTATAACAGTAAAATAATTTCAGAAAAAGAAGTATACAAATTAGATAAAAGTCTTACATGCCTTTTTTTAAATTTAGATTTTGTTGAAAGATCTTTTTGTTCAAGGAATATCCTAGGATGCACCACTGTAAAACGAAAGACCATTTCAACTAGATATTATTTCCAGTGTAGATTGTGGTTACCGGTAAATGTCTTTTGGAGCTACTCTAGTCTCCTTCATGCTCGATCGAATGGTTTCAATTCTCCTTTTCAAAGAAATTAAATGAAACAACATTAAATGAAAGAAGCATTCTTGAGATTAGCTGTGCCTAGTATAGACAAAATCTAGTTGACGAATCTCCTATATGATGCAAAATATAATTAAAATGTCTCAAGTTCGACCATGTAGCTCATTTGCATATTTTACTTGATGATTTTCTACCTAATAAGATTAAGCCAGATAGTTTATTAATTAATTTTTACCAAAAATATTTTGGAAGGACCCTGTATATTAGGTACGTAAACAATCATCCATTCTGGTAATTATAGAATCATAATATTTCCCTTCATTTTACAAGAACGTGATTCCTGCCGCAAACTAAATACGGCTTCTTCCTTGTAATTGGATAAAATTGCTCATTTGTCTTATGGAATTTATTTCAATTGCCATGGGTAATGTAATTCTCTCGAATTGAATTTCCATATTTGCATGATGAGATTAGATTCATTACAAAAATGCAGTCGTGGACATAATACACAATTTCTTAATTTTATCAAGATTCATTAATGTCGTTGCATAAACAAAGATAGTTACTTTCTCTTTTTTTGGGGCCACTCTATATGCATCCAATTACTTTTTGTCACGTTCATCATGTTTATCTTTGGCCACTTTTCCACCGTAGCTGGACAATTAATTAACGTAAGCTGATGCAGAACCCGGAAAAATTCCGCCTCGAAATGGCTCTTTAAATATTTTGTCTTTCGTCTCTAAATTTTTTTTTGCTGACTACGCTTTGGCCGCCGCAAACTATTTAGACCAGTAGAAAATGAAAACTAATTAAGAATTTGATTTAATTTTAATATCAATGAGTACCAAGTTGGGTTTAGTTGGACACTGTTAAATAATGAAATGAATTTTATATAAAATGGACATTGTCATTTTCGAAACCGTGGTTTGCATCAAACGCTAGCAGCGTATACACATAAATTAAAACAGTTCATTATTACATGCAAAGAAATTTTGTTTGTTGGTATTTAATTAAATTTTTATTTTATTAACTTTTAGTAGTTGCGGTGACATTAATAGAAAACTTGTTATTATATTTTGCATCCCAAAGGGAATGAAAAACAGAAGAAAAATGAATGAATGTAGTAGTGGCCTCTATTGAAATTTTAACAAAGAGCTGGTTTTATATAAAATAATTGTAAATTTTTTCATACACCGAGTAATTTTATAGAGAACAGTACCGTATTATTGGGAAATCTTATTGACTGCGCCATGTTATTATTATAAGAACCTTTTTTTCCGCAAATCGCTAGGAAATTTTGACATTCCTGTCAAAAT